>LZPO01087325.1:11553-71772 GCA_001675575.1 Neotoma lepida | reverse complement strand
ATACAATGCCTCTTAACATCAATTTAGGTGTCAGCCACTGATGCCCATAGATTCAGTTTTGAAAATAAATATGGCCAAGCACGTGAGCACATGCCATTAATCCTAGCCCTTGGGAGAAACTGAACCTTTGACAGTGGGCCACAACCTTACCATGTGACCTGAACTGCCCATCATGAGCTAAGTGTTAACAGACCCACCAAGTCATTAAGAAGGACATGCACAGCAGCTATCTATTATCAAATGGAAGTGGTAAATATGTAATTGGAGCCAAGCAGGTGCTGAAGGCACAAGCAACCTACATGAAGAAATGGCCCAAATGTCTATGGTTTCTATTCCTGTTAAAATGCCTTCTGCTTTAAGGAGTGCACCTAGAGTCTCATATGGGGTTCCCTATGGTTGACTTAGGAAGGGAAGAATAAAGCCTGGTTTACTGATGGTTCTGCACATTATGCACTCACCATCCAGAGGTGAACAGCTGCAGTATTACAACCCCTTTCTGGGACAACCATGAAAGATACTGGAGAAGGGAAAACTTCACCCTAAGTTCTGCTGACCTAGAAGTTTTCATTTAAGAAGGGGGAGTACTCCTGGAAGTGTCTCCTGGAAGGAGCCAGAACAAACATTCCATTGAACTGGAAACTCAGACATTTCCCTGGTCATTTTTTACCAGAATTACCCTTAGACCAACAGATGAGCCTAATACCATTAGGAGGGGTGATATATCCACATTAACATGGGGAAATTGGATTGCTTCTCCACAATGGAGGAAAGCAGGATTATGTCTGGAGTGCAGGACATCCTTTAGGGAATCTCTTGGTGCTACTGAGCTATGTGATTAATTTAATGGGAAATATCAATAATCTAATCCAGGCAGCATGACAAACCATCTGGACCTATCAAGAATGAAGGTAAGGTTCATGCATTCAGCAAAGACCCAAGACCTGCTGAAGTGCTTGCAGAGGGTGAAGGGAATACAGAATGAATAGTAGAGGAAAGTAGTTATAAATCCCATCTAGGGCCACATAACCAGTTGCAGAAATGAGGATTATAACCGACATGAATGCTTCTATTGTGTTTGCTAATGTATTCGTACAGATTCTTTTATGTTCTTTCAATTTCTTTATCATATGTTGCTACATCAGTTAAAAGATTACCAGTGGTTATCAGATATAAATTTGAGATAGTATAAATATGTCCCCCAATGGACATTGCCACTATTCTAAATATATAATGCATCTGTGATTGTATGTGAAATAGTTATGTTTAGACATAATTATGACCTCGTTATTGTTTTTCATTTGGAAATTTATCATGACATAAGGAGATATGATTGTGTGTCAAGTTGACTAGGGGTGCAGTTGTGATGGCTATTATTGCTTGTCAACTTGACTATATCTGGAATGAACTCTAATTCAGAAATGGAGTTTACAGTTGTGATTGGGACCTTCATACCTGCATTAATGCTAGTATGTTATTGGATGTCACTTTTGAACGTTTATATATTTTTAGAGCAAGGCCAGCAGTCTGGATACTAGTGAAGTTGTTGAGGCCATGGCAAGACTCATCTGTGCTGATTCTAGTCCAGAAACTTGCTAAAAGTTTATTAAGAAGACATTGGATGATTGGACTGATTATTGTTGCAGTTATGGGAATTAATGCATTGACTGCTACTGCAGAAACAGCCAGAATGGCCCATCATAAAGAAATTCAAATTGCTGAATTTCTTAGAGCCTGGTTTCAGCATTCTGCAGAACTTTGGGCTCAACAGAATAAAATAGATAATGAGATAGTTATTTAAACAGCTGAGTTGAGGCAATCTGTTACTTTAGGGATATCAGTTAGAGACTTTAAAGGAACAAATTAATTTAAAATGTTATTGGAATGTTACAACTTCCTGTATTACTCCTTTAATGTTTAGTGAAAGCAATTGTGATTGGGAAAAGTTTAAAATGTATTTGTTGAGTCACCCTAATGCTTCTCAAATGATTTATGATTTACAATAAGGAATTAAGGAAACTTTTTCAGTTAAGTTACCTGATGTATCTAGAATGAATGTCATGGAAATCCTTGCAGATACCACAGCTTCATGTAAGCCTATGAATCATTTTGATAAGTTTCTAATTCTAGTGATTGCTAATTTTTTTGCTATAATAATTTTACTGGGTTTAAGTGTATTCTGACTAATGTGCATAAGGCAATGAGACAGCACAAATGGGAAAAAGCTGTCTTCACTGTGTGGCTGCATAATCTTCAATGTAATTAAATTAGCTAAAACAAAAGGGGAAAATTTTGTAGACATTTAGTAGAGTCACTGTATCTAGGGTAGATAATAGAATGAACACCTATTTTTTAGAAGTGCTTTGACCTTGAAGAGTCCTTGTGGAAAGCCATCATTATTTTTCATGATTTGTAGAATCTTTTTATTAGAGGACCATTGCTGCCATCCATGACTTTGGTCACAAGATGCTCCAGACACACCTGAGGGTTTTGTATTATTGTGTATTGCAGATGATACATAATAAAGGACAAGAGTCATAAGGGCGTGTGCTGCTCTCCTTTAGAAAACGCTATTGTCAGAGAAAGAAGGCTGGAAACCCCAGGGCTCTGTTAGCGGTTTTTCTTGTGGGATTTAAAGACTCTGTTTCACTCCAGAAATCCCTGTCTTTTCATGGGA
Source organism: Neotoma lepida (assembly GCA_001675575.1). Taxonomy (NCBI): domain Eukaryota; kingdom Metazoa; phylum Chordata; class Mammalia; order Rodentia; family Cricetidae; genus Neotoma; species Neotoma lepida. The sequence goes on along the minus strand of LZPO01087325.1, from coordinate 69,098 downwards.
GAAGAGCTGCATTGAGCAGGGAATGACAGGGATCTAAAACTTCTGATAGAGGTCGGAGGTGGAAGAGACAAGCTGTGGAAAGCTGAAGCCCTAGTCAGGGTAAGGTGAAGCTTCAGCTCTTTTCTCCCCCATATGCCCCAGTAAATACTTTGAATTATCAATACATCAGATGACTCCACATAGACTGGATATCTGAGAACTTGCAGCTTGGTGTAAGGCTGGGAGTCTCTGGATTTATGTCCAACTTACTAACATAGAAGCAAGGAATTTAATCTAGGTCAGAGTTTGGAGATTTAGGCAGAAGTAGTGAGACATGGGCAGGAAATTCCCTTGGAGACCTAATTGTCCTCCCACCATTGGCTCCTTCTACAGGAGAGCTTTTCTAAGAGTACCATTCATTCATCAAATGCACTCCCCCCAAGGGGACACTGGAAAGAGGACTTGTGATAGGAGGGAACCTCGGGAAAGCCAGGATGCTGACCCCTCTCCTATCCCTACCTAAGCTGCCATTACCCCAGCACATCACTTCCCAACAGGAGGAGTCTAGATCTCCATGATTCTCAGAGTCCATCCTCTGCATCTCACTGATGCCCCATGCCACCGTCTAAAGTCAGGGTTGGGCTCATCTGGAACCTTGACTTCCCTCTCGCTTTACCTTCTCTCTTCCTTCCTTGCTTTGCATTCACCACCCTAATGCTGTTCTCCCTGGTGCCATATTTGATCTTTTAGAAGCCCATGGAATATGTCATAGCTGTGGCCTTCTCCAGGTGTTATTACTTCCCAGAACACAGACCACACTCCCTGTAAAAACTCTAAGAAGTATAACAGCTGCCCTATATCCTAAACCTTCTCTTATCCACAGATTCTGCAAAAAAGGGTTCAACCATTCATGGTTCAAAAGGAAAAAAAGTTTGTCTGCATTAAGTATTCCACATACACACATACAGAGAGAAAGAGAGAGAGAGAGAGATTTTCTAAGATATTTTATATCATACTTATGATGTAAATAGGTCAAATCATATATGATTTTAATTTTTTAATGATTAAGCAGCCATACATAGTTTACAATATTTGTTGGTTTCCATGTATTCCAATTTTTGGTAATCTAGAGGTATATATACCTACCCGTAATCTGAGGTATTTAGAAAACCAAGGCAAAATCAAATCAGAAATTTGAGGCATTCTTGGGTGAAAGAATAATGTATCCTGTTTCAAAACAGCACACTCTTTCATGGTGATATTTTCTCCATCTTGGTCTGGAGTGTATTGGTGAACTTAGCTTGTGTCTTGCTTCTTTCTCTTAGTATCTTAGTCTGGGTTTTTACTGACTCTATTGGACATACTGAGATAACTATTTGTATATGATTTGTTTGAAAACAATTTTCCCAATCTAAATAAGGGGATACCTATTAATGAACAAGAGGCATACAGAACACCAAATAGACAGGGCCAAAAAAAAAAACGCTGTATGACACATAAATATTCAAAACACTAAATGTACAGAGCAAAGAATACACTAAAAGCTGAAAAAGAAAGAGTCCACACTGCATACAAAGGCTGACCCATTAGACTAGTATTTGACTTTTTACTGGATACGCTGAAATACAGAAGTACCTGGGTGGATGTTTGACAAGTTTTTACAGATGACAGAGGTCAGCATAGACTACTATACTCAGTAAAAGTATTATTCACATCAACAGGAGAAGAGAAAAATTTTACAATAAAATCAACGTTAAGCAGTTTCTGTCCAGAAATCCAGGCCTACAAAAGGAAAAATATCAGTCTGAAGATAAGGCATACTACATGCAAGAGGACAGAAATGATAAATAAGTCTGTTACAGTTCATTAGAAGAGGGTGAACACCCACCATCAAAACAAAACAATAGGAATCAATAAACACTGCCCATTGACAACTCTCAACATTCATGGTCTTATTTCCCTTGACTGACTAAGACACAGACTGACAGATTGGATTAGTAAATAGTATGCATCTTTCTGATGCCTCCAAGATACATACTTCATCATCAAGGACAGTCATAGCTTAATTTAAAAAGATTAAAATATATTACAAGGAAATGTACCTATGAAAAAAATAGGCATAGCTATTTTTATATTATCTGACAAAATAAACTCCAAACAAAACTAAATAGAAGAGGTTGAGAGGGACAGTATATACTAATTAAAGGGAAAATACAACAAGAATATATTACAATTCTAAACATGTATGCACCAAACAACAGGGTTTACATACCAAAGTATGTAAAAGAAGTAGTACTGTAGCTAAAATCAAACATTAATCTAACACAGCAGTACTGGATGACTTCAGTACCCTAGCCACACAAATAATTTGATCTTACAGACATAAACTAAACAAGGAAATATTGGAGTTAAATAACATTATGAATTCAATGGATTTGACAGACATCTATGGAATATAACAACCAACTGCTAAAGAATAATTTTTTTCAACAACTCATGGGACTACAAAATTGACTGTAAATAAGGAAACAAGTCTCCATAGCTATAAGAAAATTGATGTAATGCCCTGGATTTATCCCACCATCATAAATTAAAACTGTATATCAACAATACCAACAGAAAATATACAAACTCATGGAACTTAAACAACTCACTCCTGAATAAACAGTAAGTCAAGACAGAAACCATGAATGAAAATGAAAACACAGCATATCCAAAACTATGGGGCACAATGAGGCAAGATCAAAGCACAAAATCTTTACATAATAATAATAGTAATTGAGTAATTTCATATCAATAACCTTATTACACACTTGAAATCAGTAGAAAAACAATACTTAAAAACAGTACATGTAAAGAAATAATAGAGCTGAAAAATCAGGGCTAAAAATATCAGGGCTAAAATCAATGAGATAGAAACAAACAACAACAACAAAAAACAAATGAAGAATGAATGAAATGAAAAGTTGTTTCTTCAAAAGAATCAACAAGATGACAAACACGTAGCCAAATTAGCCAACAGACTGAAAGAGAATATCCAAATAAATAAAGTTAGATATGAAAGGAAAGACTATACAGCAGTTCCTAAGGAAATTCTGAGAATCATTGGGACATACTCTAAATTTTTGTTTTTCACAAAACTGGAAATCCTTTAAAAAAAAGGGAATTTCATGATATATATGAACTAACAAAGTGAAATAAAGATGATGTAAACACTTCAAAGAGTCTCATAATCCTAGTGCAATAGAAGTAGTAACTGAAAATATCCCAACCTAGTATACCCAGAGCCAGACAGATTCCACACAGAATCATACAAGAATTTAAGTACATTTGCCATACAGGAAAGATATTGGTTTTGTGTGTTATTTTTGTATTTGGGTACATTACTGAAAGTGTTTATCAGCTATATGAGTTTCCTGGTTATAATGCCTTTTCTTGGTTATCAACTTGATTATATCTGGAACAAACTATAATCCAGAAATGGAGGGTACATTTGTGATCTGGATCTTAATGCTGGAAGACACTTTTTTGATCAAGATCCTGAGTTGGGATGACACACACCTTTAAATTCAGATTTAAAAACCAAATTTTTGTGTATCTAATGAAATAATTATGTGACTTTTGTCTTTTAGTGTGTTTATGTAATGGATTGTGTTATTGGTTTATGGATGTTGAACCATTCTTACATCTCTGGAATGAAGTCAAGATGATTATGGTGGATAATCTTTTTTCTTCTTTTTATTGAAAACAGATTCTTCACACATATAAAACACCCCAACCACATTTTCCCATCCCTCTAACCCTCCCAAGTTCTGACCACATTCCCTCTCCCCTAGATCAAAATCTTTGTTGCCTTCCGGTTAAAAAGTACTGTCTACTTTGTGTGCATGGATGGATATGTGGCCACAGTATGCTTGTTTTGGCCTGGGTTTGAGTGCCTGAGTTTACGTGTTCCAGCTGTCTTGGTAATAGTTCAGTTATGCTCATAAATAGCTGTTTGAAATAAGATTTTGTATATGTGTGTTAATGTGTATTTGCTTGCCCCCCCCGTTTCTCTCTCTGTCTGTGTGTATTTGTGTGTAATTGAAAAATTATTGACTCACCTACTTCCTCACTTTCATTATATCATGTCCATTGAGTAAAGTTCCCCTAAGGAAAATGGGATTAGGGAATTCATTTTTATTTGTGTGAAAAGGCACTGAGAAAGGCAAGGGAAAAAGAGTGGGTGTTGTCAACATTCTGCAGATATGCCATCTGGAGTACATAAAATATATCTAAGTTCTCATCAATCTATTGGAGTGTCATAGTGATGCCTTCACTTGCAGCTGTGCTTTGCTGCAGATATAGTAGGTAGCTGTGGGGTAGGAGATATAAAATTAGTTACAACTCACATAGAGATTTGTGTTCTTAGTGTAAAGTAAATGTGGATTTAATGTGGGGGCATAGGTGGGTGAGGTTTGTTTAGAATGTGGGGATGTATCAGACAGACAGGCTCTGGCAATTGCACTGGTATTCTCTTTGCTCATATCATCGACCCAACAAGCAGGACATAGCTGAGATATAGTGTTTTCTTTGGATATTTTACTATTCCATATTAGTGTCTTGTACAACCTTTAATATTGGCATACATGGGAGGTGATTCTCTAAATGAGGCTATGGGCAAGCCTTGGCCAATGGCCTTGCAGCTATCACTGTTTAACAAGTTCACGACACCTAATCTCACTGAATATAGTATGTGTAAAAGCCTTTCAGAGACTTTTGTTGGTGAATGTTCTCTTTCCTGAGAGTAAAACACAAGAGTAAAACACAAGAAACTAAAAGCCTCAGAGGTATCCAGCAAAGGGTGAGTTTCCCATTGTTACCTTCCTTTAGCTAAGTTTTCCTAAGTGTTACAGCTTGGATAGAAAGGTATCCTGGAGGTCAGCAGTCAAGCAGTATCACAAAGTCACACTTCACAAAAACTTCACACAAGAGATTTATTGGGAGGGTGATAACTAAGAGGGTGGCTGCCACCGCTTGGGCAAGAAAGAGCAAGGAACTTAACAGAAGGCAAAGTTTATAGAGAGCCCTTTCCCAAGCATTAAGACAGAATATAGACTAGTCTATGATGGAGGCCATGTGTTAACACAACCCTCATCAGGAGCCCAGATTAACCCAAGTTATAGTCTATGAATCACAGAGGAGAGGAATCTATTCTTGTCAAGGTAGTTGTCTATTCTTGTGTGAGAGTAGGTAAGACCTTTGATTCAACACCATGTGGCCTGTAGCTGAAAAGCCAGTTGAATCATATATCCAGATCCTTGGTCAAATTCATAGGAAGTTTACAAGGGTGCATATCTGTTGACAGCAAGAAACAGTTCTCTGGATTCTTGAAGGTGGAGATGGAGAATGGAATGTCTCCAAGCCACAGAGAGTGTGATAATTTCTCCAGATGTCATCTAAGATCTCAAGACAAATTTGGTTTCTGCTGAAGGCTCAGTCTTAGGTAGAAGAAGCTGTCTGTTGCGATATGAAAAGCATATCCCAAGCGAATTGGGAAGTTTACCATGAATCCAGAGAAGACTATCTTCTCTGGTTACCTGTGGCATGGAATCTATATGAGCATGTGCATCATTTTCCATTTTGTTGGTGTGTGTGTGTGTGTGTGTGTGTGTGTGTGTGTGTGTGTGTATGTGTGTGTTGTGTATGTGTGTTTAGCTGTGTGTACACAGGAAGAATGATTCACTCACCTATTTCCTCCATTTATTTGCACCAGGCCCATGGTTTCAAGTTCCCCTGTGGGAAACAGGATGAAGAGAACTTGTATTATTGACTAAAATGGGGCTAAGAATGGTAGAGGCACAAGAGTTATGTTGTCACTATTCTGGGGATATGAAAAGAGCTGTATATACAATTCATCTAAGTGTTCATCAATCAACTGCAATGGCCTAATGATGACTTCACTTGCATATGTGTTCTATGACTGGCATACTCATATAGAGACATGGGTCCATAGGGAAATTTAACGAGTATATTGAGTGGGTCTTCAGTGTGGGGGTGGTTTAGCATGGGGAAGTGTATTAGATTATAACAATCTGTGAGACTGTAACTGTTCTTTGGGACCCCCAGTGGGATTCTCTCTGCTAATATCATGGGTCTAGCAAGCTGGGAGCAGGTGAGATGCCATTTTTTCTTTGCATATTTTACTATCCCATGTAAATGTCCTAATCAGCATAGGTAGGTGGTAATTCTACAAATGAGGGTATGGTCAAATAAACCTTTGGTCAATGTCTTTTCTGCTGACACTCTTACCCATATTAAAGGTACCTACTCTCATTGAACACATTCTTTGGAAAAAGTACTTCAAAACCTGGTGGATGTCCCCTTCCCTGAGTGAGGAACCTGAGAGCCGAACAAATTTTGCAAATTCCTATGCTGTCCTGTGGACTGCTTGTCCATGCCAATTCAGAGTCTGGTGGTTTCAATGGGTGCCTTGCCCTGAGGAAACCCATTGGACAGATGGTCATATATAGATATAGACTAGGCTGCATGGCTCCCAACTTCTCTCCATTTTTTATTTTTTAAAATAATGAGGTAGATGTCATGGGTCAAAGCACATAAGGCATAACTCAAACACTTGATGATGACTGGAAAAGGAATAACAAGGATCAAAAATAATCCTACTTACTGCCCAGATTAATAATAAAAGACCTAAAATCCATATGAGAAACATAAGACAGGATAGAAGAAAGGAAAGAGGCAGCAATCCCTTCCTGAGAAGATATTTGTAAGTGAGCGTGTGAGAGAGTATAAATCTGATGATGGAAATCATGATTCATATCTAAATCAGAACTATTCCAAATTCCCTTAATATCTGCCTTAATCTTCTTCCAATTAAAACAGCGCCAATATATACAAAGGAGTAACAAATAACCACTAAATGCTGCATGACAAGAGACCATGAATCTTACTTTTATATTTTGAATTTGAGTGCCCATGCATAATATAGCCTCTTCTATAACATTAACCCTATCCAGTAACCCTTTATCTATACCTTCCTTTGTTACAAGTGCCAGAGAAAATTTTTTTGAATAATTTATTAATATGATCAGATGTATGCACTTGCTGTACCAGAGCAGTGATAAATGCTGCCACAGACTCCACCATAGATATCAGTGAACTAATACTTAAAATCAAAGCTGCAACAAATCACTTTGAATGAGAAAGAGCTTGGGAAACAGCCTCCAAGGCATAAACACCAGAATCATCAAATCAAGGCAAAGTTAAATATATAGGCAACAAAATGAAAGGATATAACAACCAGGAAATTACCTGGAGTAAAAGTATAATCAATACACTTAGTAATAACACAATGTATAGGAAATATCATAAGTAGAATATGATTTCACAATGTGCAAGGACATAAAACCTCCACCTATTTGCACAGCAAAAGGAGCAGTAACTCAGACCTGAAGTCCTCTTATGATTGTAGGGGATGATAGAGGCCCTTTAATATAAGTATAATTGGTGGTTGTAAATAGCTTGTATAAATATCTTTGACGAAAAGGATGGGGTGAATGTTTGGCCAAATATACAGGGAATACCCATCTGGATGAAAACCAATGAGTAACAGGTTGTCATGCTATTAAAAATTGTTCCACTGAGGAAATCTTTGTAGTCATATATTTTGTAAAACCATGAGCAGGACTAGAAACAGACAGTCAAATTTTATCTCAGATGTCCTCAGGGTAACAAACAATACTTTTATTAGGAAAATCAACCTGGAAACCCCAGAACAGAATCAGCATACTCTCATGAATGATTGCATTTTCCCTGGGGCAAGTAATCAGGAAATCCTTTGAGATGGTGTCTCTTTAGTAGTAGCCAATAGAGTATGGAGTGTTTCATCAGCCCCTGAGACAAAAATAAAAAAAAAACAAAAATCTCCTTTTTATCCTTATTTCCTCTGAGGGAGTCAGCCAACATCATATAAAGAGAGGGAAACACAACCAGGCTCAGGAGTGATATCAGTTGTAAAGCAGAAAGGCAAGACATGTGCATGTCCTGTATAGTTTAAAAGACCAGAAATCTTATGATGAACAAAAGCATCTCTATCTCACCCCAACCTAGAATCATTAACATTCACTTTTAATTTCTCAAAATCTCAAACTGCAGGATGAAACAGATGTAGATCTCCAATACAAGTTCAGAATATTTCCTGAGTAGCACATATTGATAATAAAGCACAGAGAACAGAGCAATCATAGCCAAAATTAGAGATGGAAAAGTAACTTTACTGCCTTGGTCAATCTCAAGATCCTTGTCATATGTCCCAGGCTTGGAACTTAACATCCTAGCCCCTTTGTTGAATGAGTGACAAGGGGTGATATAATCGTCTATTGCTACTTTCTGCTGACAGTTGAGACATCCCTGGGGACCCAAAAAGCTAAAATGTTGAATAAGTCTGGGAAGAGCAGGCTGCTTGATTTGTTGTCCAGGTTCTGTAAGACTATCTGTGGCTAGAGACATACAGGCATCAGGTGAAGCAGTCTTTAGTCTTTAATTGGAAATCTGCTGGAACATATGTACATTAAGGACATAAAACAAAGTTAAGGACTTTTAGGGGGGAAATTTTTTCTTAGATGTACATTTGAAACTTCCAAGTTCATGGTCCTGGCAGCTGGGAGGGTGTCCCACAATAAGATACTGGGGAAGAGGTCCCATCCCCTCAGAATGGTGGGGAAACAGGTTTGTGGACTGGCAATAGTTATCTGGATTCCATTTTGACTGTCAGAGATGGAACCAAGTCAATCTCCTGAAGCTTATAAAAATCTTTTTAAAGAGTCAAACGCTGTAGATATGTTAGCATTATCATTGTTTGTAGTCTGTACTGAAATTCACATTGTAGAAAAATTAGTAGACTCCTTCCTTTCAGTCATCATAAAAGTTTGTGAACTTAAAAATAATTTTCGTTAAAACCATTAACATTCATTTTTTGAAGAAGACTGTGTGTATCTGTATACATTAGGCAAATGTTTTTACTATGATGAGAAGCATTTTTAACTCTATATTTAGAAAACAACCAAAGAGAAATTTAAAATCTTGAGCTTGTGACTGTGATAATAATAGGAGGTATTTACCAGACCTAGATTAATAGCTGATTAGAACTTATACATTAATGATAGAACTCTGAACCATTGAAGTTTTCATGTAACAATAAAATAGTGAGAGAACCTAATCCAAAATATTTTTATATACCTAATGCCATCTCTTTATGTTTTCATAAATTATATCCACATACCTCAAAACACCTTTTTAGACTCTCCCCACCCAAGCCTTGATGTCCTCAGAGCTCTATAACTTGTGTTTATTTGTATATTGTTATATATTTGTATATATACATATATATACATGTATATAATTTAGTTCTATAACTTGTATATATTTTTATTCCTTAAAACACATTTTAGACCCTGATAGTTTATATATTTAGACCTTGTATAATCTTTACATTTTTTAAAAATCCAATTGTTTACCAGGAGGCATAGGTGGTTGATTATTGAAGCACTTATTATAAAGCACGTTACTTGAAACAAATGAATAGAAAAAAGTCATTTTGAAACCTGTTTGATGAATTTATCTCTTTTTTGAATCTGGTAGCAAATCAAATTGTTTTTAGACCTAGTAGTAGCTTTAGAGTAGTGAGGCCTGTGGCCTGAGTTTTCCATAATGGGAGAACTGAGATGGCAGCTGAAACCTTGCAAAAGAAACTGGGTGCTTGTTGCTCTTAAAGCTACAGTCAGTCAATATCCTCAGAGATCTGAAAAGGACAAATTAAAACTGGAAAAATTATCTAAATGGTCTATTATCACTTAGAATGTGAGAGACCCATTACCTAGACAGGTTACCCCAGGCTGTGGTGGTCTCCATAGTTTCATTAGGGACAGTAGTTGTAGGTCTCCAGCTATCATCCAGGACAACATTTCATCTTCAGCTGTCATACAGAGTAGCATAGGCCTTTGGTTGCCAGAACCAGGTCTGAGATTTTTTTTTTCTGTAGAGGAGAAACTTAGGGGAATGACCTGACTTTGAACAAGCCAAGAATGGGTGATTGACCCAAAAATGTACATAGTTTGAGCAAAGCCCTGGCAACAGGCAAGGCATGGGGCAGTTTCATCCAGTGGTTAGTGTTACCATAATCCAGGTGGAGTTTTCTTGCCCCATTGATATTTTTTTGATACCTTAAGGGTTCCTGCTGAGAAGCGGCAGTTTTATCTAATAATGGAAGTAAAAACATTTTAGATGCCATGTTTGCAGATCTCTGAAGCATATATCTGAATAGAAACTGTTTGTTTTAATTATATGATTTAGATTTCACTTTCAAAACTTATACAGAGGGCTAAGCAAGGCTTATTTTTATAAATAATTGCATTAGTATTTAGCATTACTCGAAGAATAATTTTTAACAAATGAAGAATTTGATCATTTATAAGGTGACTAACCATGAAATTCTATTTTAATTATCCTTAAAAGTTTAAAATAAACTAATAGATTTTATAAGACTGAAACTTTATGTACCATCTCTGTTAGGATTAGTCTTTAAAATAATTATTTTGAGTTGAAGCTCTTTTTTATCAAAATAAAACTTTTAATTGTAGGAGTAGTCCAGAGAGAGACTGGCAACTCTCCATTCCTTTTATAATGCACCATGAATGAAAATGGGCTCAGTAAAGAAACCAAAATAGTCACCCCAAGGGTGAATAGGGAAAAACTCTACTCCAAACTACCAAGGCTGTCTCTTGAGAAAGCAAGGAGAAATGACAAGGGAAATATTTTTAAGGTTAAGGGAGAATTGGAAAATGCAGACAGCTCTTAGAGGAAAGTGAAGGAGTTCCAGGGAAGAGAAAACAGTTGTGAGGCAACAGAGGATGTTAAGTGTTGTGGTAACAAGAATTTCTGTCTGAGATGTCTCCAAATAGACTGAATAATCTGTCAGAGAGAAATTTCCCACCTCACAGAGGAATGGCATCCCTTTCCACATAATCGGGTCCCAGTAGGGTGAAAGGAAGTTTCCTGACACACTGGTACGGCTTTCATAGTGAAAATAAACAAAGCAGGGAATTCCATACCGACACCCATCCAGCAGGAGCCGAGAGACAAGTGCTTAGAGCAGGAAGGGTATGAAACAGCTGGAGAAATGAATGAGTAAAATTGTCCCAAGTGCAAGGATAAAAGGGATAGGAGATCACCTATTGGAATTTCTAATTTGGTGTCAGGGGCCTGGCATAACACCATAGACAATGTCAGCAAGGCTTCCTTTGTTAATTTTAGCCAAATGACCACTCCAAGCCATATTTTTACACCAATACGCATTATGTAATTTAACTTTTTCCCCCCAGTGAATCACGCTGCTAGTGGAACTGATATGTGGTGGCAACAAATCCCACCAGCCCCTTTCACGTTTCTCAGTGGTTCCTGTTGAGTGATTTCTAGTCAGGCTCTGCAGGAATTGCAAATCTGGATTATGATACATTGTTGCTTCTTTCATAGACCCAGAATGAGATAACAAGGCTCTTCCCTTCAGAGGAAACCAAGAGCAAACTTTATAAATAAACCTCCATGATTTGACTAGAAGAAACTTTTAAACATTTTACTTTAACCATAATTGTAATAATATCTGTATAAAGAGTAAGTACTTTTGAATAATGTTAATCCCATTTCTGTTGGAAGAGGGCACTCACTTGGCAAAAGTTCTTTGATTACCCATCCCTTCCTAAAACCAGGGACTCTCTTGGTGGGTCTGCAGCACCCTTAGAAAGGATCTTATCCCCTTCAGTCCCAATACATACTACCTTGAGGTCCATGTTCCTGGCCACACCCTGAGAAGTCCAGCCTTGGCTCAGGTTAAGATACTGAGGGAGGAAGTGGCATTGGCACAAGGAAAACTTCTGACCACTAAGTAGATTGCACTCAGGTGGCCCTGAATACCTCAAGCCATCTTTATTTATACTTTAACAGATTTTTTCTTACCAGGGTTACATGAACAGCTTTATTATTGGCTCCTATTTTTTACTTCAAAGAAATAAATAAAGTCAAAGAAATAAATCATAGTCATTATGAAAGCCCTCATTATCCACCTTTATGCTACACCAAACATACTTTCCTACCCCATACATATCCTTATTCTAGACATAGAGTTCAACATTTTTCAGGATTAACTAATTATTGAGCCAGATACAACCTGTTCTTGCAGCACTACATCCACTAGCAGCTACATGCAGGTACAAAATTAAAAGTTAATAGACATGAGTACAATGCTTTAAGGATAACAATATTAAAAACAATTCATGTCTGTAAGATGTGTTTATGCAGTTCCCTTTTCTACAAGTGAGTTGTATGTCTCAATATCTATGCAAAAGGAAGATTTGATTAGGTACTGTCTTCCCATCTATTATACCATAATTTTTTCACTAATAAAAGATACTGTGCAAGGTAAAGATGGATCTCTTCATCCCATAATTTGCATTGCATTTTCCCTATTGGATTATATGAGATCCTATCATAAATTTTTAATGCTTGGTGTCTAGGGAACTTACTCTCAACAGTTGGCACTGTGTGTATTTCTGAGGCTTTTCCCTATTCTGTGTATGCATGTCTTACTCTCCATTCCAGAATTCTGAGACATTGTTAATATCCCAAGTGGGTTTTTTTTTATTTTTCAAATGTACCTAACTGTCTCTATTGAGTCAGAAAAGTTCCCAAGATAAAGAGTTATAGTTAAAAATTTCAGATAAGAGATTTAAGAATCACTAGCCCCCTGTTAAATCCTAGGGGAAAATATTCAAGAAAGAACAGAATTTCCAGGGAAAATTAGTTATTGCCTGTGTGACTAACAAAGTAAAACAAAACCCGCCCAAATAAGGACCAATATATTGAGAGAGAAAAGAGCCTGAAAGCTGCCTGATTTTGGAAATTCCTTTCCTGTCACATGAAATACTGGTCCCTGTCAAAGGAGAGTCCATTCCCATGGTTGCCTGGCCCCGAGGAAATGTGTTGGACAGTTAGTCATATGCTGATGTGAGACTAGGCTGCATGGCCCCAACATTTTATCTTTTATTATTTATCCCTATGTATTTTTCATTGCCACTTTTATTTTACTATTTGTCTTTCTTTCATTTTGTTCTATTTTTCCTTTTTACTTGTTCAATTATTTTTTCTTTCTTTCAATGTTACATTTTTAAATGTCCTCCATAAGAGAAGTTAACGTTGATGCCATAGACCAACTACAAGTCAAACAATGTTTCTCCAACAAACAACATGCTGATTATTATTTTTTGGTTGTGATATCCTGGTACATTGGTACACTATAAGACATCCTTTTTTGAGATTGAATGTGTAGCATTAGAGAGAAGTAGACTTTTTTCCCTCAGGGTGAACATTAGCAGAACCAGTAACTTCCATGCTGGGATGAAATGGTGTTTAAATCCAGGGAAATAGGAAGAGATTCATGTGTCCAAAATTCACTGCCTTTACAAGTTACCTAACAAACAGCACCTTAAATTACCTGACACACTTATAATTTGGAGACAGTTTCATCCAAATTGGTCAAACACTCCTGGAGAAATAAATATCAGGGTCAAAATTCAATAAACTTTCTAGCCATCCTATTCCATAGAGCCACTCTCCTTGCAAATACATTGTGTGATTACAAGTGAAATAATTGATAACATAGGATCTAAACATTATGTTTGATAATTTTGGCTTAATTAATACCAAGAAAATACTAGGAAGGGTGCATTCTGGTTTTGTCTCCTATAGGGAAAGCAAAGCATGAAATGATATGAGTGACATTTCAGAGAGATTCTTGTAATTACTAAATGTACAACATTACATGTCCTACTAGCACTTTCCAAGAACTAACATGGAGCAAAGACAGGTCTATGATGGGGGCTATGTACATTCAGAACCCCCCATGAGGAGCACAGGGTTATACAGTTTATAGATCATGGACCAGGGAGGAAAAGTGTCTGTTCTTTTCAAGGAAGTTGTCTATTCTTCTGTCAGAGTATGTAAGACCATTGGCTCAACACTATGTGGACTACAGCTGATTAACAAATTGATTCATATACCCAGTTCCTAGTGAGAATAGACAACAGGTTTATATGGCTGCAGTTAAGTTACCAACAACAAATAGCTGTCTGGATTCTTATGGGTAGAGAGGGAGAATGGGATATCTCAAAGCAACACATTGTATGATCTTTTCCCAGGATGTCTCCTAAGATCTCACACAAATAAGGTCTCTTCTGAAGCTTCAGTCCTTTGGTAGGAGAAGCTTCTGCTGTGATATGAATAGCATATACCAAGTAAATCGGGCAACTTACCCTGAAACTAGAGAAATTGACGTGCTGTGGTTACTTGTGTCATGGAATCTATTTGAGCATGTGTGTCATTTTTCTGTTGTGAATATGTGTGTTAACATGTGTGTGTGTGTTTTCCTATGTGTGTGTACAGGAAGAATTATTTACTCACCAACTTCCTCTTTTAATTCAAATCACTCCCATGGGTTCAAGTTGCCTGAGGAAGTTAGAACAGAATTTGGTTTTACTGGCTGAAAGGAGTAAGAAAGGCAGTGACACAAAAGTGGTGTTGTCCCAATTCTGATGTCAATATGAGAAGGGCAGAATATAGAACACATATATATATGTGTGTATATATATTATGTATGTATATAATATTATATATATGTATATATTATGTATGTATATAATATTATATATATGTATATATTATGTATGTATATAATATTATATATTTATATATATTAATAACTTGTACTATCTACTGCAATGGTGTAATGATGCCTTCAGTTGCATGTCTGCTTCATTGTGTGCAGAGTAGGTAGTTGTGGGATAGGAGAAGCAAAAAATAGTTACAACTCATAGAAAGACATGGATCCTAAGGAGAAATTTTATGATTATAAAATGTGAGATCCTTAGTGAGTTAGTTGGTTTAGCATGGGAAGGTATATTATATTGTGACAGTGTGTGAAATCATAATAGTTGCCAGTAAACCCCAGTAGGATTCTCTGTGCTCATACCATGAGCTCATCAAGCAGGGAGCAGCTGATACACAGTGTTTGCTCTGCATGTTTTGCTATCCCACATAAGTGACCTTTATAACATTTAATAACAGCATAGATGGGAGGTGATTCACAAAATGAGGCTATGGCCAAAGACTTGGGCAAATGGCTTTGCAGCTGGCACTATTACCAAAACCAATGGCACCTAAAATAACTACATACAGTCTGTGGAGATGTTTTTCAAAGACTTTTCTTGGTGAATGTCCTCTTCCCTGATTAGTAAAACACTGGACTATAAAATTAGAGCCCTCGGGGTGAGATTGCCATTGTTACCTTCTTCATCTAGGGTGTTTTTTGGGGGTTTTAAAGCTCAGATGGAAAGTTATCCTGGCAGGCAGGAGTCTGGCAATACCACAAAGTCACATTTCATGACAAACTTCATACAAGAGATTTATTATTGGGAGGGATAACACCAAGAGTTGCTGCCTCTGTTCAATCAAGAAACATCATGGATCTGAACAGAAGGCAGAGTTTATGTACACTTTCTTAGGGAGGGTTGAAACTTTACAGGGTGCAGATTTTCAGGGTAAGGATTGTTGATATTTCAAGTCCAGAGCTTGAGATTTTTACTCATTTGGGCAGGGGATGGCATGGGGGATGCATTCCCCCTTTAGGACAATGAGAGTGTTCTATGGGTGGAACCTGGCATTTCAAGGCCCTTGGGGGAGGGGCTTGGCCACTAGTGTGCCTCAAGGGGTCTAGAGATTTAATCCATTTCTTAGAAAAAACAGAAACTGATGTGCTAACTGTTTACATCTAATGACCCAACTTATTCCATATGGTATCATATAAAAGTACAACATATCCTGACTATTCTGGCCTCTGCCCAAGGAACTGAAGTCTTCCTCAAAATGTTCTTTTTTTTCATTTCTGAGATCTTAATATGTTTGTTAATTCCCCTTTGAATTCTCCTAAACCTCCCATTTACCTCTGCTTGTTTCTGCAATCTGATAATATTTTTCCCAGAATGACTGTGTAAACAAGAATGTGATAGACTAAAGAAGAGGTTAAAAATATGACACTAGATCTTCGAAATTCATTTGGGCAACAGCACCAGGACTCTACCACACAAAATGGTCTAAATGAAGGTCAGGGATTTGGAAAAGGAAAATAATATCCTTCCAAGGGCAGAGGACAACTTGTTACCCAATGAAATAGTGGCTTATATAAAATAATACTACAATGAAAAACTCTACATATATGTGAACATAATCATGTATATTCCTGTATTTAAATTTTGATACTCTTTTAGCATAAACTCCTATTACAAACCCATACATGTTTGTATAAATGCATATATATGCATATTAATATCTGTAAATGTATGTGTGTATTTATATATATATGTATGTATATTTATATGCATACATTAATAAACATCACTAAGTAAATAAATACTACCTTCTTGATTATCTGTCCTTGCTTCCTTTTGTCCTTCCTTTCTTGTTCTCTCATTCCTCCCTCAGTTTCTTACCACTGTCCATACTTCAACTTTTATTTGCTCCTATACATTATTCTTTTCTACTATTATATCATTGTTGGCTCTTCCTTCTATTTTAATCTTTTTTTCTTTTTATTCATTCAATTCTTTCTTCTTTCTTTCATTTTTTTTTCATTTTTAGTAGTCCTCCATAGGAGAAATGAAGATTGATTTCATGGGCCCACTACATGTCAAACAATGTTTCTGCAATCAAACAACATGCCCATTATTATTACTTGA
The DNA here is from genome assembly GCA_001675575.1 of Neotoma lepida. NCBI lineage: Eukaryota > Metazoa > Chordata > Mammalia > Rodentia > Cricetidae > Neotoma > Neotoma lepida. The sequence goes on along the minus strand of LZPO01087325.1, from coordinate 52,281 downwards.
TTGTTAGAGCCCTGTAGCTTGGTTTACATAATAGCCATTTGTTTTTGGCATGTAATGTGTAACATGAAAGATCAGAAGGTTGATTTTCTTTTTTTATCTCATGATGAATGGTAGCAGAAACAGAGACTTCCATGCTGGGATGAATGGTATTTAAATCCAGCGAAATAGGAAGAGGTTCATGTGTCCAATTTCCATTGCTTTTGTGAATTACCTAACAAACTTGTATCTTGAAACACTTGACTCCCTTGTAATTTGGTGACAATTTCTTCCATCTTGGTCAAAATGTCCTGAAGAAATATCAGGGTCAAATTTGAATAAAACATGCAGCCATCCTATTCAATAGCAAGCCAGACTTACTTGGAAAATGCTGTGTGATCACAGGAGAAATAATGGTTAGCATAGTATCCAAACATTATGTATGATAATTTTGGCTTAATTAATCCCATGAAAATAATAGGAAGCATGCATTCTTAGCTTTTCTACTAGAGCAGAAGGAAAGCATGTAAAGATATGAAAGACATTTTAGAGTGATTCTTGTAATTTGAAGATGTAGAACATCTTATGTACTACTATCCATTTCCAAGGATTAAGGCAGAGCAAAGTCAGGTCTATGATGGGGGCCATGTACATACACAACCTTCATAAGTTTTCCCAGTTAATACATGTTATAGTCCATGGATCAGAGAAGAGAGGCATTTGTTCTTGTCAAGGAAGTTGTCTATTCTTCTTTCAGAGTAGATAAGACAATTGGCTCAACACTATATGGACTACACCTGATCAAGTCAATTGATTCATGTGCCCTGCTCCTAGTGAAAATTCAGAACAAGCTTACAAGGCTGAAACAAAGAGCTCTCTGGATTCTTGTTGGTAAAGAGGGAGAATAGTAAGTCCTCAATACATAGATTGTGTCATCTTTACCCAGAATGTCACCTAAGATTTCAACACAAATGAAGTTTCTTCTGAATATTCAGCCCTTTGGTAGGAGAAGCTTCTGTTGTGATATGAATGGCATAAACCAAGTCAATCAGGTAATTTATCCTGAAACCAGAGAAAATGATGTGTTCTATTTACTTGTTTCATGGGATCTATTTGAGCATTTTATAATTTTTCTGTTGTTTGTATGTGTGTTAATATGTGTGTGCTTCTTTTCCTATGTGTGTATACGGGAGGAATTATTCACTCACTGACTTCCTCCTTTAATTTGTATCACACTCATGGGTTCAAGTTGCCCTGAGGAAAGACAGATGAAAGGAATTTGTTTGTACTGATGGAAGAGTGTAAGAAAGCCAGTCACACAAGAATGGAGTTGTCTCCATTCTGTCAATATGATAAGGGCAATATATTGAATATTTATTATTATATTAATATTATGTATATATACATATATATGCAAAGCAACACTGATGTTTTACATATATATATATATATATATATATATATCACATCAACCTACTGCAATGGCATAATGATGCCTTCAGTTACATGTGTGCTTCATTGCAGGCAGAGTAGGTAGCTGTGGGATAGGAGAAGTAAATATAGTTAGAACTCATACAAAGACATGGGTCCTAAGGAGAAATTTTATGACTATAAAATGTGGGATCTTTAGTGGGTTGGTTTGGTTTAGCATGGGAAAGCATATTATATTGTGACAGTCTGTGCAATCATAATACTTGCATGGTAACATCAGTGGTATTCTCTCTGCTCATACTATGGGCCCATCAAACATGGAGCAGCTGAGATGCAGTGTTGCTTTGCATATTCTACTATCCCATATAAGTGGCCTTTACAAAATTTAATATCACCATAGATGGGAGGTGATTCTCCAAATGAGGCTATGGCCAAAGACTTGGCCAAATGGCCTTGCAGCTGGATCTATTACCAAAATTAATGATACTTAGTTTAACTTAATACAGTCTGTGGAAATGCTTTCCAAAGACTTTTGTTGGTGGATGTCCTCATCACTGATAAGTAAAATACTGGACTATAAATTTAAAGCTATCAGAGGTATCCAGCAAAAGATGAGACTGCCATTGTCAGCTTCTTCATCTAGGTTTTTTTGAGCTCAGGTGGAAAGTTTTCCTGGTAGTCAGGACTCTGGGAACACCACAAGGTCACATCTCATAACAAAATTCATACAAGAGGTTTACAGGGAAGGATAAAGCCATGAAGGTGGCTATCTCTGTTTGGGTGAGAAACAGCAGGGAACTGAAAAAAACACAGGGCTTATATAGTTTCTGGGGAAGGAATGGTAATTTTAAGGATGCAGCTTTTCAAGATAAGGATTGGAGGGATCTAAAGTCCAGAGCTTGGGCTTTTTGCACTTAAGGGCTGGGCCTGGGCAGGGAAATGGGTGCCAATTTTAGGACAAGAAGAGTGTTCTTTGGGTGCAGCCTTATTTTAGTTCATCCCCAGGGGCGGCGCTTGGCCACCAGTGTGCCTCAAGGGGCTTCAATGCTTTAAGACATTTTTTAGACTAAACAGATAGTGATGTGTGAGCTGTTTTCCTCTAATGAGGCATCTTGTGAGCTGTTTTCCTCTAATGAGGCATCTTCCTAACGTATTCTATCTGAAGTCGTTTAAAATCACAACATATCCTGGAGATTCTGGCCTCTGCAAAGGAGCTGAAGTCTTCCTAAAAATATTCTTCTTTTTCGTTTTTGAGATCTTAATATGATTGTTATTTCCCCTTTGCTTTGCTATCTCCAAAACCACCCATTTACCTCTGCTTGTTCTCTGCAATCTAATAAAAATTTCCCAGTATGACTGTGTAAACATAATTATGATAGCCTAAAGAGGAGCTTAAAAATCTGACAGTAGATGTTCCTAAATTTATATGGGAAATGGCAGGAGGTCTGACCCCTAGAAAAGATCTAAAAGAAAGTCATGGATGCTGAAACTGTGAGAAATAATCTGTCCAAGGAAAGAGAACTATTTATTACCTAATATAATTCTTTTATACTGTTTAGAAAAATAATACTACAATAAAAATTCTCCTTATATGCCAATATAAACATATATATTACTTTAATTACACGTTGATGGCCTTTTATCAGTAAATCCTATTACAAAACCATGTACCTGTGCATTATATATATGTACATGTATATGAATGAACATCCTTGGTAAATAAATCCTACCTTTTAGTTTATTTGTTCTTGTTTCCTTTAATCCTTCCTTCATAGCAATCTCCACTCTTAATCATTTTCCGTTCTTTATTTTTTATTATTTGCTCTTTTAAAATTTAATTCCTAATTTTATTCCATTGTCTTTCTTTTTCTCTCCTTTTCACATTTATTTATTCAATTCTTTCTTATGTCTTTCATTTTTTTCATTTTCAAATGTCTTCCATAAGAAAACTGAAGCTTGATGTCATAGAAAATTACATGTCTAATAATGTTTCTGAAAGCAAACAACATGCCTATTATTATTACTGCTTTGTTAGATCCCTGTAGCTTGGTATTCATATCAAGCATCTTTTTTGCCAGTGAGTGTGTAGCATTAGAGTTCAGAAGACTATGTTTTTTCTAATAGTGAAAAGTAGTAGAATCAGTAACTTCCATGATGGTATGGAATGGTGTTTAAATCAATGAAATATGATAAGATTCATTTGTATAAATTTCTGTGCTTTACTGAATTGCATCTTTAAATAACTCATTTTTTTCAATTTCATGGCCTTTTTGTCCTTCTTGGTAAAATCCACTGGAGAGATACTGGGGTCAAAATTCAATAAACTTTTGAGCCATCCTAATCCATAGCAAGCCAGCCTTCCTTTAGAAAATGCTGTGTGATCACAACTGAAATAATTGTTAGAATAGGATCTAAACATTATGTTGATAATTTTTCCTTAATTAATCCGAAGAAGAGCACATTAACAAGCATACATTATGGGTTTGTCTCCTAGAGAGGAAACAAAGCATGGAAAGTTACAAGAGACATCTCAGAGTGATTCTTGTAATTAGTAAATGAAGGACATCTGATGTACTGCTAACCCTTTCCAAGAACTAAGATGGAGCAAAGACAGGTCTATGATGGAGGTCATATACATTCACAACCCCAATAAAGAGCCCAGGTTAACACAGGTTACAGACCATGTATCACAGATGACAGGTTTCTGTTCTTGTCAAGGAAATTGTCTGTGCTTCTGTCATAGTGGGTAAGACCATTGGTTCAACACTATGTTTACGACAGCCAATCAGTTAACTAAATCATATACCAATTCCAATGGAGAATTCAGAGCAAGTTTACAAGGCTGCAGTTCAACTAACAACAAACAGCTCTCAAGATTCTTGTTGGGAGAGATGGTGAATGGGATGTCTCTAAGGCACAGAGAGTGTGACCTCTTCCCTGGATGACACTTACATTTTCAACAAAAATGAGATTTCTTCTGAAGGCTTAGTCCTTAGATAGGAGAAGTTTTCAGTTGGGATATGAACAGCGTATCAAAGAGAATCAGGCAATTTACACTGAATCCAGAGAAATCTATTTGCTCTGGATTTTGGTGTGGAATCCATATGTGAAAGTTCTGTTCTGTATATGCATATAAATATGCATGTCTTTCTGCTTTTGTTAAGAGACAAAATTATTCACTCAACTACTTACTCCTTTAATTTGCACCTGCTCCATTGGTTCAAGTTCCTCTGTGGAAAATAGGGTGAAGGGAATATGGTTTTACTGGAACAAAGTGGAAAGAAAGGTAGATGCACAAAAGTTGTGCTGTCTACACTGTGCATTTAGAGAAGGGGAGTATATGCAATATATTTATTCACCCATCAATTTTGTAGAATAGCACAGTGTTGGCTTCACTTGCATTTGTGCTTTACTGCAGGCAGAGTAGGCAACTGTGAAATAGAAGTAAAAAATAGGTAAAACTCATAAAATCATTTGAGTCCTTGGGAGAAATTTCATGAGGATAAAATGTGTGGACATTAGTGTGTAGATTTGCTTTAACATGGGAAAGCATATTACATTGTGACAGTTTGTGAAATCACTATTGTTTGGCAACCAAAGTGGGATTCTCTTGGCTTATTTCATAGAACAATCAAGCAGTGAGGAGCCAAATGCAGTGTTTGCTTAGGATGTTTTACTACCACATGTAAGTGTTCTTTATAGCATTTATATTAGCATAGATGGGAGGTGATTCCCAAAATGAGGCTATGGCCTAAGACTTGGCCAAATGGCCTTGTAGGTGGATCAATGGTACATAACCTAACTGAATACAGTGTGTGGAAATGCATTCCAAAGACTTTTGGTGGATATCCTCTTCACTGATATGTAAAACTTTTGATTATGAAATTAAAAGCTTCAGTGGTATCCAGCAAAGGGTGAGATTTCCATTGTTATTTAGGTTTTTTTTGGTTTAAAGCTCAGATGGAAAGTTATTGAGGCAGTTAGGAGTCTGGGAATACCAAAAAATCACACCTCATAACAAACTTCACTCAAGAGATTTATTGGGAAGGATAAAACCACCAAGGTGGCTTCCTCTGCTCAGAAGAGAAACATCATGGATCTGAACAGAAGGCAGTGTTTATATACACTTTCTTGGGGAGAGGTGAAACTTTTCAGGGTAAAGATTTTTAGGATCTTAAGTCCAGAGCCAGATCATTTCAGTCACTAGTGCACTCACTGGCACGGGGGTTGGGTGCCACCTTAAGGGCAATGAAAGTGTTCTATGGATTGAAACTGGCATTTGGAGGTCTTCAGGGGAGAGGCTTAGCCACTAATGTGCCTCAAGTTGCTTACAATTTTAAGTCATTTCTTAGACTAAAAATAGATTAGTGTGCTAGCTGTTTTTATCTAATGAGGCAGCTCATCGACTTACTCTATCCGATGCCCTCTGAAAGCACAAAATATCCATGGCTATTCTGCCCTCTACCCATAGAGTGGAAGTCTTCCTCAACCCATTCTTTTTTTCTGCATTTTAGAGATCTTAATATGATTGTTATTTATCCACTCCCTTGCAGTCTCCAAAACCTCCCATTTACATCAGCTTGTTCTCTGCAATCTGATAAGTATTACTCCTGCTATGACAGTGTAAACATGAGTATGATAGCCTAAAAAAGAGCTTAAAAACTTGACGATAGATGTTCCAAAATTTATATGGGAAACAACAGGAGGCCTCCACTCTACAGACTGACCTAATAGAAAGTCAGGGATGTTGAGAATAGGAGAAGTAGCTGTCCAAGACAGAGAACAATTTCTTACACAAAATGTTTTGTTTAGGTAATATAATACAATAAAACCTCTACATATATGTCAATATAATAATGTATATTACTGTAGTTAAAATTTGATAGCCTCTTTTATCATAAATTCCTATTACAAAACCATATATATGTGTACATATGTATATATACATATATAGATACATGTATACGTATGGGAATATGTATGTATATATATTAATAAACACCACTAAGTAAATATATACTACTTTCTTGGTTATCTCTCCTTGCTCCCTTTTTCCTTCCATCCTTGTTTCTTTTATACCTCTCTTTACTCCTTACAACATTCCATACTTTATCTTTTATTATTTGCTCATATACATTTTTCATTACTACTTTTATATTACTATTTTTCTTTCTATTTTGTTCTGTTTTACCTTTTTATTCATTCAATTCTTTTTTGTTTTGTTTTGTTTTGTTTGTGTTTTTTGAGACAGGGTTTCTCTGTGTAGCTTTGTGCTTTTCCTGGAACTTACTTGGTAACCTGGGCTGGCCTTGAACTCACAGATATCCACTTGCCTCTGCCTCCCCAGTGCTGGGATTAAAGGCATGTGCCACCACCGCCCTGCGTATTCATTCAATTCTTCAGACCTCTTTCATTTTTTTTTTAATTTTGAAATGCCCTCCATAGGAGAAGTGAAGTTGATATCATGGACGAACTACATGCCAAACAATGTTTCCGCAAGCAAAAGATATGCCAATTATTATTACTTGATTGTTAGACCCCTATAGCTTGGTATACATAATAGCCGTCAGGTTTTGCAAGTGAATGTATAGCATTAAAGAGAAGAAAACTGTTTTTTTTTCCTCAGGGTGAGCATTAGCACAACCAAAGACTTCCATACTGGGATGGAATTGTGTTTAAATCCAGTGAAATGGAAAGAAATTCATGTGTCCAATTTTCACTGCTTTTAGGAATTACTTAACAAACATGCATGTTGAAATACTTGACTCACTTTTAGTTTTGTGGCAGTTTCATCAAATATGGTCAAAATCTCCTGGAGAAATATCAGGGTCAATATTCAGTAAACCCTTCAACCGTCCTATCCATAGCAAGCCAAACATCCTTCAGTAGATGGTGCATGATCACAAGGGAAATAATGATTAACACAGGATCCAAACATTATGCTTGACAATTTCGGCTTAATTAATTCCATTAAAATACTAGGAAACATGCATTCTGGGTTTGTCTCCTAGAGAGGAAGCAGAACATGTAAAGATTCAATAAACATCTCAAAGTGATTCCTGTAATTAGTAAATGTCAGATATCACATGTACTACTATCCCTTTTCAAGAATAAAGACAGAACAAAGTAAGGAGACCATGGACATACACAACCCTCATAACTGTCACAAGTTAACTCAGGTTATAGTCCATGCATCACATAGGAGAGGTATCTGTTCTTGTCAAGGAAGTTGTCTACTCTTCTGTCAGAGTAGGTAAGACCATTGGCTTACCATTATGTGGAATAAAACTGATCAGTGAATTGATTCATATACCCAGTTCCTAGTGAGAATTCAGAGCAGGTTTACAAGGCTATAGTTCAGTTAACCACGACTAACTGCTCTCTTGATTCTCATTGGCAGATAGGGAGAATAGGTTGCCTTGAAGCCAAAGAGAGTGTGATCTTTTCCCAGGATATCAACTAAGACTCAGTAACTAATAAAGTTTCTTCTGGAGGCTCAGTACTTAGATAGGAGAAGCTTCCTGTTGGGATATGAACAACATATACCTAGCGAATCAGGCAATTTACCATGAATCCAGAGACTACTATGTGTGCTAGTTACTTGTGGCATGCTATCTATATGACATGTGTGTCATTTTTCTGTTGTATGTATGTGTGCTAATGTGTGTGTGTATGTGTGTGTGTGTGTGTGTGTGTGTACAGGAAGAATTATTCATTCACATATTCCCTCCTGTACTTTGCATTGGGCCCTCATGTTCAAGTTTCTCTGGGGAAAATAGGATGATGTTAATTTGGTTTTATTGGTTGAAAGTGCAAGAAAGGCAGAAGCACAAGAGTGGTGTTGTCTCCACTTAGACAATATGAGAAGCAGAGTATATAGAATATATCTAAGCACTCATCAGTCAACAAATGGCATAATATCACCTTCACTTGCATGTGTGCTTGACTATAGGCAAAGTAGGTAGCTGTGGGACAGGAGAAGTAAAATATGGTTACAATTCATACAAAGACATGGGTCCTTAGGAGAAATTTAAGGAGGATAAAATGTGGGAATCTTTAGAGAGTGGGTTTTGTATAGCATGGGGCATATATTACATTGCGACAATCTGTGAAATCATAATTGTTGCCTGGCAACTGTAGTGGGATTCTTTCTGCTCATATGATGGTCCCATCAGGCAGGAAACAGCTGTGATATGAATGTGTTTGCTTTGGCTGTTTTACTATCCCATATAAGTGTCCTTTACATCATTTAATATCAGCATAAATGCTTGGTGATTCTCCAAGTGAAGATATGGCCAAAGCCTTGGCCAATGACTTTGCAACTGGTACTATTACCCAAATCAATGGTACCTAATTCAACTGAATACAGTCCATGGAAATGCTTTTCAAAGACTTTTGTTGGTGGATGACCTGTTCCCTGATAAGAAAACATATGGAATAAGAAATTAAAAGTCTTAGAGGTATCCAGCTAAAGGCGAGTTTGCCATTGCTACCTTCCTTCATCTAGGCTTTTGAATGTTACAACTCAGATGGCAAGTTGTTCTAGCAGTCACAAGTCTATGAATACCACAAAGTCACACCTCACAACACACTAAACCAAAGAGATTTATTGGGAGGGACAAAACCATGAGGTTAGCTTCCTCTAACTGGGCAAGAAACAGCAGGAAACTGAGAAGAAGGCATAGTTCTTCTAGAGTTTCTTGAGGAGGAATGGAATATTTCAGGGTGTAGATTTCCAGGGTAAGGATTTGTGGGATTTTAAGTCCAGAACTTGTTGCTTTTTACTCATTAGGACATGGACTGGCCTGGGTGATGGATGCCACCTTGAGGACAGAGTGTTCTATGGGTGGAACCTGGTAGTTGGAGGGCCTCAAGGGAGGGTCTTGGCCACTAGTGTATCTCAAGGGACCTATAGGTTTTGAGCCATTTCATAGATTAAACAGAGATTAGTGTGAGAGCTGTTTTCCTCAAATGAGGCTGCTGCCCAACATATTCTATCTGATGTACCCCAAAATCACCACATGTCTTGACTATTCTGGCCTCTGCCCATGGGGCTGAAGTCTTCCTCAAAATGTCCCTTTTGGTTTTGAGATTTTAATATGATTATTTCCCCTTTGTTTTGCCATTTCCAAAACCACCAGTTTACCTATGCTTGCTCTCTGCACTCTGATTAAATTTTACTAGTCTGACAGTGGAAACATGAGTACAATAACCTAAACAGCAGCTTAAAAATCTAACAGTAAATGTTCCAAAATTTGTATGGGGAACATCAGGAAACTTCCAACCTACAAAATCATTTAGAAGAATCTCTGGGATGCAGAGAGTGGGAGAAATAATCTTCCCCAAGGCGGGGAACTATTTGTTACCCTAAATAATAATTTTTGTTTAGAGAAAAAATACTACAGTAAAGAACTCCTTACCTATGCCAACATAATCACATATATACCTTTATTTATGAGTTCATTACCTCTTTTTTATCAATAATTCTTGCTACAAATGTAATATATATATAGTAGTATGTATGAATATTTATCCCTATGTAAATATTTATTCTCTCTTTTTATCTGTCCTCTGTCATATTGTCCTTCCTTCCCTGCTTCTTTCATATGTCCCTGCACTCCAAACTACTTTCTGTTTCTTATCTTTTTTTATTCTCTCCTAAATATGTTTTATTTCTAATTGTATTTTATTTATCTTTTTCTTCTTTGTTCTTTTCTTTTGTTCTTTTTTCTTTCAATTAATTCCTTATTTTCTTTCATTTTTACATGTCCTCCATCAGGAGAGCTGAAGACTGATTTCATGGACCAACTACATATCAAACAATGTTTCTGCACGAAAACAACACACTTATTATTTTTACTTGTGAGACCCTGTAGCATGGTATGCATATTAGGCATCTAGCTTTTCTGTGGGTGTGTAGCATCAAGGAACAGAAGACTGTTTTCCCTCCTCAGGGTGAACATGAGCAGAACCAGAGACTTCCACACAGGAATAGAATGGTGTTTCAAACCAGTGAAATAGGAAGAGTTTCCTGTGTCCAGTTTTCACTGCCTTTGTGGATTACCTAACTACCTGCACCTTGAAATACCTGACTCACTTTTTACTTTGATGACAGTTCTGTCCAACATATTCAAAATCCCCTGGAGAAATATCAGGGTCAAAATTTAGAAAGCCTTCCAGCCATTCTATTTCATAACAACCCAGCCTTCCATGGGATGACCCTATAATTAAAGGTGTAATAATGGTTAGCAAAGGTTCCAGAAATTATATTCGATAAGTATGGCTTAAGAAATCCACTGGTTAGCAGACACCAAAGGTATGAGTATTGGAGAGCTAGCCCCATTATTCTCCTGTCCCTTGCTGCATACTACATAGGGTAAGATATTGAAGTAGGTGCTGCTGAGCTCGCCCTGATGTTGAAGATGAGGGAAAATTGTCAGACTGATCAACCCAGCAACCACCTAGACTCAGAACCAGAGTTCTCTGTTTCTTATTCCTTCCCTTAAGTACTTTTACTTCCATTTGTTTTGTTCAATTCTGATATATTAGTTTTTGTTATGATATTTTTACTATGTAAAAAGCTCATTACCTATAAAAATATGTATATGATTGTATATGCTATAAATCCCCACACAAATAAATATCTACATTTGCTTAATAGTACTCAAATATTATTAAGCTATATGAAGCCTATGTTATTATGTAGTTTATATATTATAGGTCATAATGTAATGTAATTTTTGTGTATTCACTCTTGGCCTTGCATACACATTCAAATTATATTTAAAAGGTTTATTTAAATAATCACTTCTTTAGCTATCATTATCCATATTTCCACATTCTATCATAATTCTTTCATGACACAAGGGGGGAGAAAATGCCATAAGCAATTTACATAATTTGCTTGTAAATTTTCCTGTGGTGTTAATTAATAAAAGAGTGTTCCATCATAGCAGTTGTTGGGGTTACATAGCTCTCCCTTTGAGTCCAGGACATCGACCTTTAATCTTGCTGATTAAGACCTTGCTCCTCACCCCTCCAGAGAGAATTGAACTTCCTGAGTTGACCATGCATAATATTAGGAGCCATTCATTTTGGGGAGGAGACCTTAAGACCCAACAAATGAGAATGTTACACTTTGTACTTCTTGAAGAAATCCATTGCTTCTGAATATTGAAGATGAGACTTCACTTCAGTGTGTTAGACAGGCATAAGGTGAATGCTGGACAGAAGCTTGTCTTGATATGTGGAAAAAAGAGGTTTCTGAGGGTGGAGCTATTTAGCCTTGCTTGTAAATCTGCTGTGTATTTCTTAAACACTTTCTCAATTTTACACGTTTTATGGCATTCTTGTCTGAAATTGGGATTTTCCCTCAGAGAAGAATACTCTAATTATTCAAATCCAGTGCTATAATTCCCTAGGAACATTGTTTGACACTTCCTCCTATGTTTTATTCAATTCTCCTACAACTTAAATATTAAGTTATTCATGAATTCAGGGTTTTAGAGTACAGTCTTGCAATTTGAAAATTTGAAAGTTTTCCATCCAATATATTTTTAGTTTTCTGCTCAGAAGTGGCAGAGCATTTATACAGGAGGATGGAGGCAGAAATGTGGATTCCAATTTGGTCTCTGAACTATACTGGGAAACTTTGTCAAAGGAAAAAACAACAAAGCAAGAAAATTCCCAAAAAACTGGGCATGGTGTTATGTTTAGGACTGTAATTCATACATTGAGAATACATACTTGAGAATTAACTGTTCAATCCTAGCCTGCATTAAAGAGAGACCTGGTCTTGTTTTAAAAACAGAAAGTAAACCTGCATAGTGTTACATAGTTTCGTGGTATATAGCCATGCACATACAGTCATTCTGAGGTGTAGGAAGGAAATGTCTAGGGATAACAAGCCTAAGAAACCTTGCCTCAAAAGGGAATAAAAGCTGTAAATCCAGTGTTCAGATGAAGTGTTCATTGTGATGCAAGAATATTAACATAAAACTGTTGGTGGAGACAGGAGAGTACAAATATCACAATATTGAGTACTTATTGTGGGCTAAAGAAGTCACTTGATGGCAGAGTTATATGGCATGCAGAGCTGCCTGTTGGGACATTTCTGTAATTTCATGTAGCCCTGTGAAGTGTAGGCCTGAGGAGACAAGAATTGTGAGTTTCAGCATTTCTTGAGCTGTATAGGAAAAACTTGTCTCAAAAATAACTAATTAAAAGCAAAAGCAGGCTGAGTGACATGGTGGGCATCTGTTTGCTGGTAGCAGGACTGCAATGCCTGCACTGAGGTTTAGAGATCTGAGGAGGGTGCAAAGCTCACACGTTTTAGTTTGACATATCTGGGCAATATAGGGAATACTGCTTTCTTCTTGAGAAACAAACTAAACATGTCAGAGCCTTCCACAGTGNCAGAGCTGNCAGCAATTTAGGTGTCACAATTATGTANCCCCAATTTTGAGAAATGGAGATGAGTGGCCATGAGATTCCACANCCTGGGTTATAGTGTCTCAAAAGAAAGGGGGATTAGAANAGGGAAGGGTGAAAGGGGGAAGGGAGGAGGAAAGGAGAAAGAAAAGTAGAGAAAAAGAGAGGAGGCATGGGAGGAGAGAGAGGGGGAAGAAAGGGAGATGGGAGAGACAAGAGACAGAATATCTGGCATGATGCCTGGCTTTGTGGCAGGCAATTGGTTTGGCATACATGCTTGTACTATCAGCAGTGGGAGAAGTAGTGAGGGGGAGGTGTGAGGAGGAAGGAAGGGGAATGAGCTGGATGGAGGCAGAATCTAGAAAGCTGCATGTTTAGGAGGATAATGAATTTTAGCCCAGTTTAGATACACAGAGACATCTTGTTCCTGCTCCTCCCTCAAAAATATAAATCCATCTTAGATACAGTGTGAGGGTGCTAGACTTCAATGTGTGAAATGAATGCTGCAGACGGTAAGCAGGAAGATCTCAAATTTAAGAACACCCTGGGGTGTAGAAAGAGACCTCACTTGAATTTTTTTAGGGATTAGTTATGGTAGTTGTCATCATGATGGTGCAGTGGTGCAGACCTGAGTACATAAATATCATGAGATTGAGCCTTATCCTCATCCTCTAGAATATATACTGAAGGACTTTCTTGTTTTTTTGTTTTTTGTTGTTGAATGTTTTTGTTTTGTATGTTTTCAGACAAGACTTGTCTGTGTAGTCTTTGGCTATTCTGGATCTTTATTTGTATACAGGACTGGCCTCTACTTGGAGATCCACCTACCTCTGCTTCCCAAGTGCTGGCATTAAAGGCTTGTGCCTCCTTGCCTTAATAGAACTCCAAAAGTAAACCTAGCATTGTGAGATGGTGGGCAATATACTGGCTCAGTGCAACAATCTCTGCACTAGGAGCTGGAGACTTGGCATGAAAATTGTGAGTTTGCATCAAACACTAGGATTTTTGTTAAATATAATAATAGGTTCTGGAGAGATGGTTCAGTGGTTAAGAGCACTGTCTATTTTTTCTAGAGGACCCTGGTTCAGTCCCAGCACCTACATGGTGATTCTGTCTATAGCTGCTGTTCCTGGGTATCTGATGCTCTTTTGTGCCTTCCTTGGCACTAGGAACTTAAGTGGTATACATACATGTATTGTGGCACAACACACACACACAAATGAATAGAAATAATTTTTAAAACCCTGTACATGGTGTTGCATATCTTTAATCCCAACACTGGGGAGGCTGAGGCAGGTGGATCTATGGGAGTTCAAGGTTTATCTGGTCTAAATACTGAGTTCCACAACAGCCATGGCTACACAGATAAATCCTGTCTTGAAAAAACAAACAAAAATAATAAATATAACAATAACAACAACAATAATAATAATGTAAATTAAGAATATAGATTCGATGAGTACTATGTTTGCAGAGGATTGTAATTGCAGCTCTGGTAATGCAGACAGGATGAGGGTATGAGGATGACAACTTTGAGTCAAGTCTTGTTTATATATGAGATCACACCTCAAAAAAGGTAATAAACCTGGTGTGACAGCTAAGTGGTCATCATGAAGCCATAGGAATGTTATACATGAACTCATTGGTGTAGACAAGAGGATATCAATATAGTGAGATTGAGCCCTGCACTGGGTTATAGGGACTTTGTCTACACAAGTCTGGCAGGAGTAGGAGAATGTGGAGGAAACCAAGCTCTGTGGCATGGTGAGATGGTGGACAGCATGTACTTATTGGCATTTTCCTTAGAAACTTTCTCAAAAATAAAGCAGAGAGCAAGGAATGTAATCATGAAACTGTCTTGTTTGTCTGCTGGGCAGCATCAAGAACAGTAATAACAGGTTTCTAAGCCTTGGCTGTATAATGCCTTTTTAACAGGTTTCTAAGCCTTGGCTGTATAATGCCTTTGTCACCGAAGAGAAAATGGAGGAGGAGGAAGAGGAGGAGGAAGAATTAAACAAGGAACAAAGAAAGGGAGGGATGGCAGGAGGCAGGAAGGGAGGGAGGGAGGGAGCTAGGTAGTGAGCATGTTGTCATGTGGCTTCATACTGTATTCCCTGCCCTCAGGAGGAGGCAGTGGGAGGATGTGATGTTACAGGCAATCCTGGCCTTCAGTGTGAATGAGTAAAAATTGTGAGTTGTATTACAGAATATTACCTTCAGCAAAAAAGTGTAATATCATATAAAATTGAGAGTTATAACAAAAGAGAAAGTGTTTTGATATTTAGAAAGTATTTAAACACTGTGCTGGTTTAAATTCCAGGAAAAGTTATAGCATTAAAATGCATAAAAAGTCGTGGAAACCTCATTGAGAAATATTTTACTTCTTTTTATTAGCCAGATTTCTTGCTTCTTGAGGGGACCAAATATAATTTCTGTTATCCTATACCAGGTCCATGGTAGTTATATCTATTCTTGATAAATAAGCCATGGGCCAAGTGTGGAATGACTGCAGTTACAAATCTTCTCTGCCTAACAAATAGAATACATTTTGATTTTATTAACCATTTCTCATTTATGTGGTGAACAGAGGAAATTCACATAAAAATATCACCTTTTTGAATTTTTTATTTTCACAATTTAATGTATAACTATTGTAAATTCTCAATGGAAGGGGGAAAAGAAACCCAATTTTCTTCTTTATTTTAGAGTTTAATATATCAGTAATTTTATACCGCTGATTATATAGACAGTTATTTTTATTTCTTTGTACATATGATTTCCTAGTTGTAGCATAAAGGAGCAGAAGACTGTGAGTTTGCTCATAGTGAACATTAGCAGAAACAGAGCATTCCATGCAGGTATAGAGTGCTATTTATAGAAAGAAAATAGGAAGTTTCGTGTGTCCATGTTTCAGTTCCTTTGTTGCCTATGTAGCAAACATGAATCCTAAAAGGCCTGACCCATTTTTGATCTTATGGAATTTCTTTCCAACTTGAAAAATGCCCCTGGAGACTGTTAGGGTCAAAGATTAGAAAGACTTCCAGACATTCTTATTTATACCAAGGTAGCCTTCCTGGAAAGATACTATGTGATCACAGGTAGAATAAAGGTTATCATAGGGTCTACTTGTAATATATGATAGATCTTGGTTTCAAAAGTCTCATAAAATGGTATCATGCATTCTGTGTTTGTCCCCTATAGAGGAGGACAAGCCACAAAAGATGAGGAAACATCACAGAGTAATTCATATGTGCAGCAGATGCAGGCCACCACAACAATTACTAGCCCTCTATAAGTATTTAAAAGGAATAAACACAAGTCTATGATTGAAGCTTCATACAGACACCACCCAAATGAGAGCTCAGTTTAGCACAAATTAGAGTCCAGGGATCACAGAGGAGATGAATCTCTGCTTGTAACAGTGTTGTCTCTTCTTCTATTAGAGTACATAAGATCACTGACTGAAAACCATGTGGATAGCAGTTGATCAGTCAATTTTATTACATAGCCAGCTCCTAGTGAGATCTCTGAGCAGGTCAAAATGTTTGGATGACAGTTTTCAGCAACAGGGGGATCCCTGAAATTCTGTTGATTCAGGGGGTCTCCAAGCCACAAAGAGAGTGGTCGTTTTCCAGGATGTCACTATATATACCAACAGTAATGAGGTTTCCTATGCAGGCTCATGTAGTGGGCAGCAGTTCCAGCTATGACCTGGAAGCATAACCCTTGCTGAGGCTTCGGGTAACTGCCCCATGCCTACCTCGGACTTCCCACCAGGGGCGGAACCTAGAGAGGAGCCGTTAAGAATGGGGAGCTGTTAAGACTGAAAAGCAGTCCGTGCCGGAGCTCTTGGTTCCTGCATCACAGACGTTGGAGGGTGGACTAAGCAGAGTTCTCCAGAGAACACCGGTGGACTGCACCTCATCTCTCCTGGACCCTGTGACCTACCCCTTTACTTACTGTAAGTTGCCCTAAATCCCTAAATAAACCTTTAGTTAACTACGTGGAGTTGCCTTAATAATTTCCCCCTATAGGCTCATTGCTTGAGAAAGGGTGGGGTTTTCTGTTGGGGAATTATAGAACAATTCCCCTGATAAAATGGTAATTTACCAAGAGGTCCAGAGTAAACAATCTGCTCTGATTACTTTTTGTCTGTGAGCTATGCAAGTATGGTTATTTGTGGTCATTTTTGTCATGTTTTGTCATGTGTATTGGTGGCAGTGGTGGTGGTGGTGGTGGTGTGTGTGTGTGTGTTTGTCTCTCTCTCTCTCTCTCTCTCTCTCTCTCTCTGTGTGTGTGTGTATGTGTGTGTGTGTGTGTGTGTGTGTGTACTAGAATAATTATTCACTCACCTACTTTTTCCACTTATTTGCACCTTGATTATGTGGTCAAATTTCCATAAAGAATGAAGAGAGGTTGTTTTAATTTCAGTAAAAAGAGGTTGCCTAAGGCAGAGGTACAAGAGTGGTGTCTCTATTCTGGAAATATCAGAACTAGAGCATATGGAATATGTCAAAGTGCTCATCAATCTATTGTAATAGCAGTGTACTGGCTTTATTTGCATGTATTGCATTGATATGTAAAATGCTTCATTAAAAATAATTAGGAAAAGGGGAAAATTGGATTCACACATACCAACAAGAAAAATTAATATCAGCCCTATTTACATTAAATTTCCTAACTATTGATAAATCTGGATTAAACCCTGCTTAAAAGCATTGGATAGCCACATACACTTGAGCTACACCAGTGCCACTACTCCTCTGGTGAGAACCCCTAGATAATAAATGGAGGAGTTCCACTCCCTGCTAACAATAGGTTTAGGTTTTGCTTGTGTTTTTCCAGGAGTTCAAAAACCCTTTTGGGTGCCTGGAAAGCCATCAAGCTGTATATTTAGAATGGACAGACTGAAGACTATGATGGACAGCCTGTCACTGGACAAGAGGAAAGAAGACCCAGTCTAGAGCCACAACACCTCCCCTGTGGATGAAAGACAGTAAGAAGCCAAGAGGAGGACCCCAGAAGCAGACATCCTGCCTCTACTGCCACCATAACTTGGGGATTCCTTAAAGCATTGGTATATCTCAGACCCAGTCTCAGCCTTTGTTGTGGGGTGCAGTTAAAGCCCCCCCATTTCTAATACCAGTCTCCTGGGACTCTTGCTTATAGGTCATATATAGTGACAACCTTAATACAGATAATGCCCCTCTCCAGTTAATTCCTTTTTGCTGTCTTCCTTTTAAATCTCCAACAATAACTTACTAGGACATGGAATCATTCATTACTTACCTTTTTACAACAATTACATGAAGAACTTTTCCAAATCAAATGACACCAGAGTGGACATCAGAACTTTGTCTGATATGATTGACAGTTTTAAAGGTGTGGCTCAAAATCTGATCTCTATGTTCTCACTTGAAAAGCTTGTCATATATGGATTGTTTACTCTGCTTTTGGAGGAAGGTATTGCAATCTGGAATGTCATGTCTCTTATAAAAAAATCAAATACTCAAAAGGTATTCCTCATGGAACGTTTTAGCCTTGAATTAATTGAAAAGGGGAAACATGAGGGTTCAGTCTCTGTTCAGATGGTGTCACTAAAAAACCGTAAATGTGACAAGTGACAACAGGCCCTGAAGCTGTTGGAGCTGATCTGAGTCTCTGGAACACTAGATGACTCATACAGAGTTTCAGCTAAATGGAGACCTTCTAATTTGGCCCTAAAGCCCAGGGCCTAGTTCTTGTCCTCTTCTGCAGACACTCTGCCTGGACATACCATTTCCCTTTCACCCTCACATTTAGACTCATTGGACAGTAACTTGATATGATCTTACTTGATCAGATAATATATACATACATGCCAATGAACATGCACATTAAACCAGATCTGCACCTTGGTGCTTGTCTCAGGAGTCTGCTTCCTGGGAAACTCCATGTTACTCTTTCTCCCTCAAATCTTCAACTCAAGCCACTGATGAGAGGGAGCAAAAACCCCACAACTATCTCCCCTTTCTTCCTTCTATAATGGTAATGTATATTCTGTGGGATATATGTGATCTCCTTTTAGATTCTGAGTTTACATGGGGTTACAAATAAGGGATTTCCTTGATTCTCAGACGAGACTTGATAATTTGGACTTTTTAGCAATCTTGAGATTTTTGAAAGTCTATGGGCACTTTTACATTGTACTAAAAGCATTTTGCATTATGATATTCCTACAAGCCTATGAAGCCAGGGAGTAGACCTCACAAACTGCAATAGAGCTTCCAATGAAATGTTTTTTTAAATAAGTTTTATCTTATTCATGGCAATAGAACAGAGGCAGACAGATTCTTTTAGCCATGGTCGAAAATTCAAAAGATACTGTTTTCAAATCTGGTATTGGGATTTATTACTTTGTCTTTGCATCATGGAGAGATTTTTTAATAAACGTTTTCTGTCTTGTTGCTTTCATTGGGTATTTTCTATCCTACTGGGTTGTTTGTTGCTATATTTTAGTTTTTGTGAGGGTGGTGTGTATTTTGTGTGTTGTATTGTTTAATTTCAAAGATAATAATAAATTGTCATTTCTCATTGTATCTAATTTTTTTCTATATGGTTTTGTCTCTCTGAGGCCTGTTCTTTCTGAAGATAAAAGGAAGGGGAGTAGATCTGGGGAAGAGCACAGGTGGGGTAGCTGGCAGGAGTGGAGGGAGGGGAAACTGTGGTCTGGATGCATGACTGAAAAATCTATTTTCAATAAGTGTTAGGTAAGGAATAAAATAATTGAAAATAAAAAAAATAAGACCATGGATTAGGGTAGGTTGGGCAAGATCTGTAAGCAGATTGTGTATGGAAAAATCATGATCAAAATATATATTGTAAGAAAAATTATTATGATTTAAAAAAATAAAAGAATCGGGCAGAGGACCACAAAAATAAATAATTCTCCCTTAAGGACTATGAAAACAATCTCGCCTTAGGGAAATAGAAATACTGGCTCAGTGGTAAGAAATGAGGAAGGGCTCATGGGGCTCTACATTTGACCTCAGTACTATGGGCTTCTGATGGACTCTGGGTGATAGAGAACTACTTCCCTTAGTTATGCAGCCACCACTACATGTACCAGGAATGAACATATACTGGAAAAAAACGTTCAAACAGACAACACTGGTTAACATCAGCCCTACTCCTAATACCACAGAATCATGGGTATAATTTCTATTATAGAAACTTAAGGGTACACAGACAAACCATAGCAGATATAATGTAATACATCTGAGTAATAAGAGCTTATGTAATCCTTTAAGTATTATTAAAACACAGTGTCAGCCTTCATGAAACTGCTCAGCTTTCAAGGCACATATCATCAAGTGAAATATCCTGAATTTATTCTCCTGGACACAATGTAAAAGGAAAAAATCAAATTGGTAATGTTATCCTCTAAATTTTACAGATGATCAATGTCCCAGACAACCCTCTCACAAAATAAGAAGGTAAGTAAACAAATAAATAAATGTGGAAACAATATAAATCTGTAGAATCTTTTATTTCTCCAACATAGTACCAACAATAGTAGAGTGTTTTCTATACACTTTGAAGTTACAAATATTTGCCATGGAACCAATACATACACACACACACACACACACACACACACACACACAGAGACAGAGAGACAGAGAGACAGAGAGACAGAGATGCAGAGACAGAGAGGCAGACAGAGAGACAGAGAGATAAAATCATAAGAAACATATGAACTATGTTTTCAACAAATCCTCATTACCAGAGCTTAGATTTGACTTTTACTTAGTACCTATTATATCTGTTGTTTCTGCATAATATCAGTTATTAAAACCTGAAAGTCTTGCTAGCATGCTTATGACTATAAGAATTAATATGTAATAAATATTGAGAATAGTAATCTAAAAGATACTTAATAGTAATCTAAAAGAGTTCTTAAAACATTTCTGCTTAAGGCATTTGTCCACATAACCACTATTCTACAATACATATTCTAAGACAATTCAATAAGGATACATTATCCAAATGATGTCAAAAGAATGGACATCATATGGAAATCTCATAACCTGTCAGTAATCATACTGCTCTATAGACAACGTGTATTCATCTGAGCAGAAATTTAAAGTATTCACATTCATAAAAATTAATTATACAGCAATAAATCTCTGAACCAGTAAGAACATATATGTAAATATATGACTTGCTGACAAATAGAGTATAAAATGAGAAATTTTAAGAACTATATGGTTGCTGATATTTAATGGCAAGAAAAGAATAACATAAAATATTCAACTTATTATTTTCTAAACTTTAACAAATACAGAACCAGTAAAATAGCATAACAACATTAAAAACAACAACATCATGTCCATATTTTCTGTGTCATCTTTGGGAATTCAGGCAGCAATCTGAACACCATTCTTGATTGTGGTGTTGTCCATGGTGTAGTCATCTCTTTAATGTTCTGTTTCGTCAGGGTTAGGGTTAGGGTTAGGTTAGGGTTAGGGTTAGGGTTAGGGTTAGGGTTAGGGTTAGGGTTAGGGTGATGGTGGTTGTGTCCATGGTGTAGTCATCTCTTTAATGTTCTGTTTGGATACTCAGTTCTGAGTGCAAAATGATGAACTTGCTCCATATCAGAAAACTTGACTGAAAGATGAGGATTTAGTTTCCAGACACTAGGTGATACTATTGGGTTCTGGTGCCAGAAATTACAGAAGATCAATGTTTTCTTGATGAGAAGTGGAATGTCTCAATCTCCTTTGATCACAGCAGGCTGAGAAGAAGGTCTGACATCTCCTTGCTGAGAAGAAAACACAGATCATCTTGGATAGAGATTGTGGGGNGAAGACATTTCTAAAGAGNTAGNTCTAAAGACTCTTAGGCAAAGGGTGTGATCTGAGGATGCATTAGACAGAAGATGTTTCTTTGAGACATCAGTGATAGGAGGAGGCATATTAAAATGCACATATGTAGAGGTTCAATATCTCTCAACCTCAGAGAGGGAGGTCTTGGGATCCAGAAGACAGAAGAGAAAGTGCATAAGAATTTCTAGAGAATTCAGAAATGTTTCATGTCCACATAGAACACAGGAAAAATTCACACACCACATTTTCAGATGGATCACTTCCTCAAGTTTATATTCAGCTGCTTAGATGTAGGTATTAATTATGGGATCCACACCACTTTTTTTCAGCATAAGGCAGTGAAATTCTGTTCTGGCCTCTACTTGATAATTCTGGGCTGTGGTAAATTAAGCTCCAGTGGTCTGGGGGATCTACTGAGGTGAAAGGAATGACGTGTACCTCTACTTTAGGTGGGGACAAGCTGAAGACTCTTAATCAGATGATAATATGTAAGGGCCAAATTTGTCATAAAAGGCTTATCTGATGATCATTCAGTATTAAAATAAACAGTATAGTGTCCCTTAGGTTAAAATAGGAAAATATGAGAACATGTTGAATAAATTTGGTAAGCCCACAGAAGAATACATAGAATATGTGAGATTACATTGTACATTAGAGAACACTGTTGACTTCTTAGGAAACCAAGCAGATCTGACCTCAATTTTAGAAGAAGGGAAATGCTTACTTAAGTTACCCTTGTGGGAAGATAGTTGGAATCCCCAGGGAGAAAGGAGGATATTCTTTGATTACTTTAGAGAAAATCTATATCCAGTGATTTTCTGGTCCCAAGAGGCATTTGTGATATCTTTGGACATAATTGCAATATTCAAGGTCTCCATATACATAAGGAGATGATGTTACCTCTCCATGGTCTGATAAGGAATCCCTCAGCCTCTTTTGTGAGATATTTTCAGACCTATTGTGCAGAAGGGAAATTTCTTATCCTTCGGTGGGTAGAGTTATACATCAGGCCTGTTTGGTTACAAGAATGACAGAGGTAATCTTGGACTTAAGATAGTCATGTACATCTGTATTCTTCAGAGAGAAATAATGGGATGAGAATTGGGCGATGTAGGAGAGGTTCTGGATGTCTTTTGGCAGAATGGAAATTTGTCAAGGGTACCTTATGAAGTAGAGGAAGTCCAAGAAACTCCATCAAGTTCCTACTCAACATCAAAGTTTAGAATAGACACTCATCCCAAATGTCCATTGCAGGTATGGCACTAGTCTCAGAATTCTTCTAAGAAGATGAAGGCATTTGGAGAGAGGTCTCAATTCATGTACATTAGAGAGATAGGTTTGAGGTCTCCTAGTCAGAGGGAGTAGGTCTAAAGTGCCCTCATGAAGAACATGAAAGTATGGGATCTACCTAGTTATGCAAGCTCCCTTCATCTTAGGAGCTTGTGTTAGGTAACTTGGAGGAAAGGGAAAGTAGGAACAGCACTTGTTTAGAGGAGTTACATTTTAAGCCTCCAAATTTGTAGAGCATAATTTTCTGAGACTCTTTATTGGGAGAGTGTATGAAGTCCAACATTGTGTTTATAGAGAAAGAAAGGGTCTCATAAAATAAGAAGACAAATGTGATATATCTCAGACAAAATTTGAGAGAGCAGAATGTTGCCAACCGTGTTGTCACGGGAGTGAATGTCCCACTTTACCTTGTATAGAAGAGCAGGATCTGGGAAATCTTTGTCATATTTGAATTACTCTTTGAAGTCTAGAAAAACCTGTGTCTCTTGGAACTGGAGGCATGAGAGAAATCTTCACATTNTTCTCACAGTTTGGATGTCAGTTCCTGGGTTGGATTATCAAGCTTATAAATAACTTGAAAGATGTTATTATGAAGCACATGGACTTCCAATTCTGGCAAAAACTTTTCAGTAAATGTCCTCATTTCCAAGCTAGCTGTTCTTTATTTTTCTGATGGAACTTCAAATTAGTGTTCCCCAAAGTTCCCTTAGACATAGGTGGATTTATAGACCAGTCAGAACAGAGGGAGGTCTGAGTCTCTGTTAGTTTTCTTTGTGAGTGGGGTAGAACTGGGTAGAAAATGAAAGGAAAGAAGAAATTCTTTCTTTGTTATTCAGGGAGGTTAGTCTCATTCACCATTTCACATTATAGAAACACCTAGGACTCCACATATTAAGCTCTGTAACTTTTTTCTTCATAGGAGATTGTCTCTCACACACATAGCACAGATAAAGAATGTCTGAATCTTCCTCATTGAATATGGAGTTTCTACATGTCACTCTTAGGCCAATCATGAAAATCTGTTACTGCTTTGGTTAGCAGAAATAATCTCACTTCCACATATGAGAAAGTTCTAAGCCTCCCTTTGTTAGTAGGTTAGTTTTAATGAATTTTTGTTTAGGCCTTACCTTTGTCCCTCTTTTCACTGAAAGGAAAAGATTAAGAACCCAGGGGGTAGGTTTCACTTCTTGTCCCCAAGAGTGAGAGAGCAAGATTCTGTAGTCCTCTTGGCAAGCAGGTGTATGGATTAATTCCTCTGATTGGAGCAGAAATTTCTTAGTTCCAAGTGAGAATAGAGGGGTGTTCTGAGGTGTACTTGTTTGGAGGAGAATATACAAATCTATGTTCTACTTAATATGAAGTTCTGTAGGCCTCTTGCATCAAAGGTGACAGTCTCAACCTTGTTTTCCCTACACTGCATAAATCTCTGTTTACCCTGATTTATGTTTAGGTGTGTTTTGCCTCCTGGGAACAATGCAACTGTTGAAATCCCAGTGCTACATTTGTGTGTATATCTGAGGCCCATCTAGGTCACTGGGGAATGTTCAAGGTCCTCAGAATACAGAAGTGTATGTCTGATTGCATGTTGATCTATTAGGGAAGGTCCAAAGCCATTGGTTCTCAATGTCCGTTTCTTAGTGGACTGCTGCAGTAATTAGAAGTTGAGAAGTTTCTTGGTACTGGATTAGGTTTATCTAAAACATCTTTGCTGTGGTTGAAAATATGAGGTGTCTGCTTGTGATGGATTATATAAATTTGTGTACTTCTTAGTCCTTTACTTCTAAAGGATTATATCTCAGAGCCTACTGATTCATGAGTGTACTGTTTTGTTATCTGCTTCTGAAGGCAAAAATCTGGCCCTTTTGTACCATGTGAAGGTGTCTGAAGACTCCAAAATCTTGAGGTTGAGATCGTATGTACCATTAATCACTTGGGAAATTCTCAAAACACATAATTGATATTTAGCAGTTCAGTGTCCCCTGATACACCAGGAGAAGGTGGGAAGTAATATTTTTCTGGAGGAGTGGATCTAGCATCTCTGAGACATTGCAGAAGATCTAAGTGTGCCTGTTTTTATGTAACATATCTCAGGCTACTTCCAGACATTTGGTTTGTCTGTGAAAGTTTCCAGTTGAAGAGGTGTACTTAAAATTACCTCTGTATTCGTGTATGATGTACAGATATGCATTCAGGAGTTATAGTTGTAAAATTCCTTTGTTCCCATGGGGCCATTTAATAAGAGTTAAAGAAATATGAAGGATGTTTTGAGAGAGGAAAATGTGAAGGCACCTTAGGAAAAAAGAGTAAGTCTCAAGTTCTCTTCTGCAGAAAAGCTAATTGGGAGAAAACTTTGGTCAGGATGGAAGGTACTCTTCCATTTATAGACAAAAGGGGTGGGTCTGAGGGATCCTAGGTTCAAGTCCTACCACACATAATAGTCAGAGTGGTTTATATGAATTTGTCTTGGAAAGAGAAAGTATGTCTGAGGCCCTACTTGTGAGGAGGGGCTATTTGGGGGCAGCTCAAGCCTGCCAATAACATGGATAAAGAGATTTGACATGACTGAAGTCCCTTGTTGAAAGGGAAAATATCTGAGGGTGCTTCAGTCAGATTGCAATGGTCTGAATCTAGTTTGAGTACAGAGGTGAAGACACTATTTCCTGTTTTAAAAGTAGGATCTCAGCATCCTCATTTGACTATGTGCAAACATCTCTGACATCTTATGAGAAAATCATCACATACAGGTCCCCCATTTATAAAAGTGAACGTGTGAATCTTTGCTATGAGGGGTAAGACTACTTACCTAAAATTAAGGGAGGGTGTTTGTGAGTCCATCTTGATAACAGGGAAATATGTGAGACACATTTTTTGAAACAGTGCATATAGTAATTCACTTTAATCAAAATTCAACAATCATGTCCCTATTTGAAGAGTGTGAATTCATCTTTTATAGAAATAGATGCCTGAAGCCCATTTGGGTACATGTGGGAAGCCTGAGTTCCATTGGAAAAGGTCTTGAGAAAGAGCAGTTTTGAACCCCTTTGTTTCTCAAGGGAATTTCTGAAATCTCATTCAGTTGAATGGGTGTGTTGGAATATCCATTAGATAAAGACAAGGTGTCTGGGACATGTTTGGTATGGGGGAATGTCTGAGGCATTCAAGTGATATAAAATAAAATTAAGACATCTTGGGCAGCAGTGGGCTGTCACAAACGTTATGCTTAACACAGAATATCCCACTGACCCTTGAGAAGCAGATTAAGACACACAGAGACCCTTAGTAAAATGGAGATGCCAATGAAGCATGTTTAGAAATTTTAAAATTTTTAGATTCTTCTGCAGACATGGGTACATCTTTTGAGTGAAGTGGAAAGATTTGGAAATGACCAAATAATCTCAGGTAATGTTTACATATCCTGAGCTTGTGGGACATGTGATAATTTTCTTAGAGTTCTTGGGGGATATGATAAAAGTTTCTAAACACATGGCATACCAGGCAAAGATCCTAAAGTTTCCTGGACAGCTACTGAACATTCTGGGTGCCCAGAGAACATGCTCAAGTCCTAGAATACCACAGGTAGATATCAAATGTCATATCCAATCATTCATAAATTATGAAGATTGAGTAGTCCCTTGCTAGATGCCAAATATACTACAGACCTCTGGGAAGATATGTCAATTGCCACATGTGGTGATTTGAAAGAAAATAACCCCAAAAAGGAGTGGCACTGTTAGGACCTGTGGCCTTGCTGAAGGAAGTGTGTCACAGTGGGGTCAGGCTTTGAGGTATCTTCTGTTCAAGCTTCCCTCAGTGTGTCACTCAGTAGATGTCCTATTGCCTGCAAGATGTAGCACTTTCAGCTCTTGCACAAGATCTACCTGCAAGATGCCATCATTCCCATCATGATGACAATGGACTGAATCTCTGAAACTCTAAGAGGCACTCCAATTAAATATTTTCTTTATAAGAGTTTCCATTGTCATGGCATCTCTTCACAGCAATAAAAACCCAAGTGAAGACGCCACATCACCCAGGACAGATGGCAAATATCCTAATTCCCTTTAAGGTGATGAAGAAATGTGTATATCCACCTAGATAAATGTTTTATTTTCCTGAGAATCTTGGGCAATCCATATTTATCAAGTAGATCTCCACTGGACAACAGAGCAGGTCACACAAACACATGGTAATGTGTCAAAGGTCCAAGCAGTCCTTGAGCAGGTTTGAGCAATCCCAGAGCACCAAGGATGGATAGTGATTATTTAATAGTCATTTTTTACAGACAAAACAAATACAAACACCATTGGCCAAATACCATGGGGTATAGAACACCTGGGGCAGACAGAGAATAGTACAGTGCAATTTGACCACATGTAAAAAATCATAGAGTCAAGCATACAAAGGTGAAACATCCTAGAATTCTTATTCCTAATGAAAAATATTCTATGGCTTTGGGTGGAGAGTGATATTTCCAAAAAGCCTGGTTAGGAAATAAAAAGTTTGGAGTCTTTAGTGAAGAGAGGAACAGTCCAAGATCCTAAGTACCAAACAACAATGATTCTACAGAAAGTCCTTGAGGCAGTTGCAAATTTTTCACAGTACACTGAGAGGAAGAAAATATCCTAAACTTTTTGGCCAAATGCCAAAAGTCCCAGAGAGCCTTTGGCAGGAAATGCACCATCCTGAGCAATACAGGAAGATGTCAAATGAATGTTGCAGAGACCTTTGTGTAGAGGGTAAAGTTCTAGGGTTTCCGTATAAGATTAGGAAACAAAGTTCTGGGAAAGAAAAACATCATTATAACACACCTGCATGGGCTAAGAACCATTAAGAGTCACTCCAATTAAATATTTTCTTTATAGAGTTTCCATGGTCATGGCATTTCTTCATCCTCTCTTAGAATCACTAAGAAAGTATTGTAAGTTAACATAGCCCAGTAAAGAAACGAAAAAGATTTCATAGGTATTAGTGCAGAGGTGGACAGGCCAAGAAACTGATTAGAAGGAAGAGACTATCCCACAGACAATTGGTTAGATGGGAAATGCCCTAGAGTATATTTGGAAAAAGACATATGTAAATAAAACCTATCTGTAGATATAAACTTTCCCAGGAACCATAGGCTTTGTAGTGATTATTTCAAAGATCCAGTGGAAAAAAGTAAAGAACATAGGGCAACAAAAGTAAAAGTCCTTAGAGTTGAAGGCAAAGATGTGGATGGTCCCAATACTGACTGGGAAATAATGGAAGGGATCATAAAAACTGGATCATATTTAAAAAGATTCATACTAATGAATGACAAACCAAAAATTCTACAAGAACAGAGGAAAATGGGGAAGTTTAGAGAAGTTCTTTAGGAATATAGCAAAGGTCCTCCATACTCCTATGAGAAGTGTTGGTCTAAGATATTTGGTCAGTTTATGATGTGCTCAAGCACATTATTGTCCAGGAGAACATGACAAACTGCTTTTCATGTGAGGATAAGTATACATAACATATTAAAATATTGAGAATTTGTGAGGCACAGTGCATTAGACAGTATAGGATAAAAATTGCATTACCTAGGTATGGACAGTATAAAAAATTCTTAGCCTTTGTATCACATTAGGAGTATCTCCTGATGAATCATTCATGCAACCAGGTTACATAAGAGAATTCTGTATTTGGGTATGGAAGTTTCAGGTATAATTTTTGGGAAAGGGAGTGTGAAGGATTCAAAGAAAGGAAAAATAATGTTAAGGTCCAAACTTAACCTTGTTGGTGTGAGGGACCCTTGGACAGGTAAAAGACAGTAGAGGGATTCTGGGAGAAGACATTGCAGAGTGAAGCTGTTTTGACTGAAGTAGATGATATGAAGCCTCATTGCACAAAGAGTATCAGAAAAGGGCAAATAATTCCTTCCTACATGGTCTAGAATACCATAGCAAAACCAGTGGCTGGGAGTGAGATCTCCATGTGCAAATAAGGGAGAGTTAGGGCCCTCTGGGTCAGAGATTTGCAGGCATAAGGTGAACTGAATGTGTAGCACTGAAGCCTCCATGTGCTCTGGGCACCTGTTTCTGTCAGCTTTGCATAGAGGAGAGACATATGGAGATCCCTTTGCTAAATAGAGATGGGCTAGACTCACATGCCTTTCAAGGCATAGGTGTGAGAGTCCAGTCTACATTTATGTATCATGTCAGAGGTCCTTATGGGAACTGCAAAGGTCCAAGAGTCCTGGGTGAAGAGAAACAGAGGTCCACAGCCAACTGTGTAGATGTAGTGATGTGCAGAGCCTTTCCTTTTGTGTGGATATGAGGCCCCTCACATATACATGAAAGTTCCCTGTGACAGTCCAAAAATGAAATTTTTAGAGACTACAATTAAAATACAATATGGTCAATGTCTATTCATCAGATGTATAAGGTTTCAGCTCTCCATGGGCCAATGAGGCAGAGCTGGCACCCTGTGGGTCAGAGGTTTCCTGGACTGATCCATGATGATGCTTAGGTGGTGTCCTTAGGCATCCTTGAGCCGAGGGTGTCTATTTCAGAATATTTTTCACAGCCCCTACCCTTTTGCTAGAGGGAGACTGTGTGAGCTCAGCTGAAAGAGAGGGCATTGGTGTGAATGTCTAGTCTGTAGGTATTGTCTATAGGAGCTGCAAAGGAACAAAGGAACAAGAGTCCTTGGTACAGAAAAACAAGGGTACACAGTCACTCATGTAGATGTGGTATTGTCTTCAGTGGATGGTGTTAGGGCCCATCTCATATAGGTAGACATTCCCTGTGCATATGCCAAAAGATGAGCAATATATAAGAGTCCCAAAGGTAGGTAGAGTAAGGTCATGGTCACATTCATCAGATATGTCAGGTGTGAGGCCTCCCTGGGCTGTTAAGACAGAGTTGTGGGTCTGTGGTTAATAGGATTTCTGGTCTACCCTATGGTGCTCAGCTTGGGGTGCTCTGAGGCCTCCTTGCAGTGTGGGCACCTGATTCAATCTGATATTTCTAGAGTAACAACTTATGAGGATGCCTTTCCTAGAGGGAGACTGTGGGAATTCAGCTGCCTGGGAGAGCATAGGTGTGAAAGTCCAGTCTGCAGGAATGGAGAGTGTCAGAGGCCCTTGTGGAAAGTGCAAAAGCCCAAGAGTACTGAGTGAAAGGAACAAAGGTCAATAAGACCCCAGGTAAGTGGGGGAATCGGCTGGAGTTCCTCCCTCATGTGTGGATGATAACAGGGTACCTCCTGTATATCTGGAAGTTCCCTGAAACTTTGCTGAAGATGAGGGAAGTTCTAGAGACCCAAAGAAAGGCAGAGTAAGTTCATTTTCCCATTTGTGAGATGAGCTGTGTATGAGGCCTCCCATGGTTGTTAAGGGAGAATTGGCATCCTGTAGGCCAGAGGTTTGCTGGCCTAAGCCACAGTGATCTGAAGGTGATGTAATGAGGCCTCCTTGTGCTGAGGCTGCAGTTGTGAATGTGCTTTTGTAGAGGAAGAACATATGGGCCCCCTGATGCTAGAGGAAGAAGGTGTTAGAGTTTTTGCCTGGGAAGGCAAAAGTGTAAAAGTCAAGTCTGCAGGTATGGAGAGTGTCACTGGTTCATGTATGAACTGCAAAGTTCTGAGACACAGTTACAGAAGAAGAAGGATCCACACTGCCCACTGCAATTATGGCATTCTCCAGAACTGCTCCCTCATGTGTGGATTATGCTAGGGCATTTCCAATATAGTTGGGAGTTCCCTGTGTCTGGTCGGAGGATGAGGTAAGGTCTAGATACCCCCAAAAAGGTACAATAAGATCAAAGTCTAGTTCATAAGATGTATCAGACTTCAGCCCTCCTAGGGCCAATGAGCCAGATCTGGAGGTCTGTGTGACAGAGGTTGGCTGACATGAGCCATGCTGACCTGCAGTTGGTGTACTTTGGTTTCCTTGATGTGAAGGTGCATTTTCCATCTACCTTTCACAAATAATGAACACTTGTGACCAGGTTTGCTGGAGGGAGATTTTAAGAGCCAAGCTGCCTCGAAGGGAATATTTTTGAAAGTTCAGTATGCAGGAATGGATAGTGTCAGAGGCCACCGGGGGAAAAGCAAAGTCCCAAGACTTCAGATTTCATAGAAACATGCATTCACAGAGAGCCATGTAGACACAGTATTGTCAAGAAATACTCTATTGTGGAGATACTAGAGACTCTCAATTATAGAATGAGGAACGGTCTAGTGACCCCAAGGTATGTACAAGAAGGTCAAGGTCCAATTTGTCAGATTGATCAGGAGTGAGCCCTCCCTGGACCAGTTACCCAGAGCTGGTGAACTGTGGGTCAGAGGATTGCTGGCCTGATGTATGGTGACATGTAGATGGTGTAGTTTGGCATCCTTGTTCTGAGGGATCCTGCTTCAGTTTACTTTTCACTGCAGATGAACACTTGCACCCACCTCTGCTAGAGGGAGACTGTGGGATCTCAGCATCCTGGGAGGGCATAGGTGTGAATGTCCAGTCTTCAGGTATTGACAGTTTCAGAGGCCCTTGTGGAAACTGTAAAGGCCCCAGGGACCCTGGTGCAGAAGAAGAAAGGGATCCATCCCCTGGGCTAAATGGAATGTTGTCCGGGCTCTCGTGGGCCAGTGTGTCAGGACCCTTTGCTGCTGGTGTATATAAGCAGGGCCCAGGAATCCCTTTGACTGCTGTGGAGCGTGTGTTGTCCTCTTTAGGGCAACTGTGAACCCCCGTGGGGGCCTGTGCCCACCTGAATGTGCCTAAAGCCACAGGGCTGCATGGAACCTTGGACAGAGCCCTTTGGTCAGATAGCAGGCTTAAAGAAGGGCCCTGGTTAGCTGGATGAGCACCTGGTAACCACTGTGTAGATATGCAATCTCCACTAGCCCCTGGAGAGGGAGTGGAAGTATCTTGAGACCTGTCAGGAGCGTGACGGTTCCAAGGGCCCCTGCCACAGAGGAGCAGTGAGGTAACAGAAACTTTCTCAGAAGAGGAAGGCCCGATGTTTCCCGCTGTATGTGAGGAAGTCCCCCTTCTTGGAGACGTGTGTGGGGGTCAATAACTGCTTCTGTAGGTCTGTCCTGCCCTTGAGACACCAGGTCACCCTGGAAGTTGTCCATTGTTGCTCCTCCATATTAGGAGAGAGCCACAACCCCATCCCCGGGTTTAGAAGTTTCAGGCAACTTTTCTGCAGGCATGGGAATTTTGAGGGACACAAAGGAGGGAAGAGTAAGGTCAAGTTCCCATTCACCTGAGATGTCGGGTGTGAGGTCTCCTTGCCCAGGGAAGGTGGGGCCAGGATTCTCTGGAATCGGACAGGGCTGATGGAAGCCATAATGTTCTGGGGGAGGGCTATTGAGGCCCTCTTGCCCAGGGACTACCTACTTGGATCTGCCCTCCTTAGCATTGTAAAGTGTTGGCCCCAGAGTGGTAGATGGACACTGGACTGGGTCCTCTGCATAGGAAAGGATAGGTTGAAAGCTCCACTCTGCATGTATGGACAGTTTTAGAGGTCCCTGGGTGAACTGCAAAGGCCAAAGGGAACCGGGTACAGAGCAAAAGGTGTCCACAACATCTACTGCAGGAGAGGCATCAGCCAGAGACCTTCCTTCATGTGTGGATGGTGCTCGGGTCCCTGTCTGTAAATGGAAATTCCCTGTGCCTGTTCTGAGGATGAGGGACAGTCTAGAAAGCCAGAGGAAGGCAGCATAAGTTCAAGGTCCCATTCAGCAGATGTTTGGGCGTGAGGCCTCCCTCAGCTGTTAAGGCCGAGCTGGGGTTTCGTGGGTCATAGTTCATCTGTCCTAAGCTTGGTGATATGCTGGTGATTGACTGAGGCTTTCTTGCTCTGTGGTTGCCTGTTTTAGTCTGCTTCTCCAAGCGGAGGAACACATAGGTCCCCTTTGGCAGACGATGAAGGTGTAAGCTCAGCTGCCTGGGAGGGCATTGGTTTGAAAGTACAGTCTGCAGGTATGGACAGTGTCAATGGCCTTTCTTGGAACTGCAAAGGTCCAAGACTCTGGGGTGCAGAGGCACCCATGTAGATGTGGCATTGTCTGGAGGCCCTCCCTCAGGTGTGGATGATGCTCGGTCACCTCCTATATAGCTGTCATTTCCCTTTGTCTTTGTTGAAGTTGAAGGAAGTTCCAGAGACCCAGAGGAGGGCAGAGTACGGTCTATGTCTCATACATCTGGTGAGTCATGTTTAGGGCCTTCCATGGCTGTTAAGAGATAGCTGGGGTCCTATGGGTCAGAGGTTCTTGGCCCAAGCCATGGTGATCGAATGTGGATGTACTTAGGCCTTTTCATGATGCTGGTACATCTTTCAGTGTGTTTTTCTTAGAGGTGCTATGCATGTGGTGCCCTTTTGTCAAAGGGCATGCTGTGAGCTCTCCCCTTTGGCAGGGTAAAACTGTGAGTGTCATGTGTGCAGCAATGGGCAATTTCTCGGACCCTTGTGAATCTGAAAAATGTTCCAGCGATCTGTGTTCACTCAAAAAATGGTCTCTAGGACCTTTGGCCAGTTTTGCAGTGACAGGGGCTGCTTCTTTGTGCATGCAGGAAAAAGGATTCCCTTTGTCTGATTCCAAGCTTGTTTAATTCTTGTCTGATCTAAAGTTATTAGTCAGTTCCCTCTGAGTGTATTTTCAAACTTTGACATCCCCAATAAAGAAGGAAATTGCTTAGATCCCTTTTGTTCTAGGTGTGCAGATTTTGGACATCCCTGGACTGAATTAGCACTCCTAATTTTCCTTTCAAGACTAAAGGAATGTTTATGATCTCCTTGATTATTGGAAAAACAAATGAGGCCCTGTTCAGGAGTAGGAATAGTTTTGCCTTTGCCTTCCAGATACTTGGAAGGCATCTGCAACCCTTGGAAAGATGCAGAAGTGACCCTATTCCCTGAAACATATTTTGATGTTCTCAAAACCTGTTTAGTAGATGGGGCAGGTTTCAGGGATATTTGAGTAGATGGGGAATTTACCAGTTCATGTTTATCAGAGGAAGATGATCCAGTTGTTACTGCATAATTCCCTGTGATCTTTTCTTTGGCATACCCAACACGAGGTCCTGAAGACCTTGCTGCAAGTCCACTGCAGAGNGGGCAGCAGTCTACATTCTCTTCCAACAGGAGAGACATATCCAGGCTTCTTTTCACCTTCTCTGCTCTGGGCACAAAAGATGATGCATGTCTTTTTCTGATGACTGGGTGGAAAGCAGACAGCCTGGGATCCCTGCTCAGTGTATTTCTCATGATCTCTGGGACCTCCAAAGAGAATGGAGCTTTTCCTTTCTTGTCCTGTCTTGGCACCGAAGTGTGGCCTGAGGTCTCCTTACTGTCTGTAGTCTCCTAAGTGCCTGTCCCATTGTACAAGCTGGCTCCATGACCACTGTCAGGGATTTTGATGCCCCTGTCATTCTTTCCAGGTTTCTGGTTCTCATGTGACTCCCTGCACCTCAACTTGGGTGGAGGTTGTGGCAGGTGCTATTGAGCTGGTCAATCTCTCTGGGCTTTGTTGGTTGTCAAGTACTCCAGGCTTTTCATGGCGTGTAAACCTCTTGTGTGCATCTTGGTTACCTATAGGGGTCCTTGGTCTGAGAGATCATGCATGGTCTGTGGTCAAAGGGCCACAGCCAAGCTGAGGCCCGAAGACCTCTCTCCACAGGACTAGGCAGGTAGTTTCTAAGGCAGTTGAACAGAGAAAACCGTGTTAAGTTATTTACCTCTGGCAAAGAGTGTTGAAGGATATTTACCATGGCAACTGATGGCAACCAAAGGTTAAGCTGTAGCTTCTGTGAGAGACTTTCATTCCTGAGATCTGTGAATGCGCCCCGCAGGCCAAGCATACAGAAATCGATTGGCAGTTGGCCTCAGGAAGTGAGCAAAGTTCGAGAGGTGCGCTAGCGATCACTGTTCTGCTAGAATGTGGTGGTCGCGAGTGCTGCCTGTCCTGGCTGTTTAAAGAGAGTGGCAGTGCATATAACCAAGATCTGAGAACAAAGAGAAATACTTTGCACTCGCTGTGTTAGGATAAAGCATAGTATCTAGTCTAACACCCATTGATAGAGGCCGTGACAAGTTTCTAATGTAAATAATGCAAAGTGAACCAGGCATGGTAGCACATGCTTTAATCTCATCACTCAGGAGGCAGATGCTGGTGGATCTCTGAGTATGAGGCCAGATTGATCTGCAAATAGAGGTCTAGATAAACCAGTACTACACAGAAAATCTCTGTCTCAAAATCTAAATTAATAATAATAAAATGATAACATTAATAATGACAAGGTATGCTTGAGATACTGTGCTGTCCCATGCCTCATGCAAAGGGTTGGCACCTGCTGCATAAAGGCTATCCGTGGGTGCACTGACTGTTAATTTCTCTAGGTCAAGTAAGTGTGATTATAGAAAGAAGCCTTTCTATGTTTAATTCAACCATGATATTAATTAAAGTCAAAGTCTGTATTTAAAGACATCATGGCATGATAATCCTGCTCAGATGTTGGCTTTCTTGGGGACAATTTGGTCTTAATGTAAGTGTTTACATTATGTTTACCTTACAGCTTCTTCATATGGCCAGTGTGTGGCATTCTGTCTTTCCAAAATACAGCTTTGGATAATGAGCAACTGTAGCAGGAAAAAAGCCTCACTTTTGAGAGAATGCAGTTTGAGTCATTCTAGAGAATATGGATAGCTCATTTTCTCTATCTGAAAAGAAAACTCAGAGTAAAAGATGGTTGTTTGTAAAAAGTACATTCAATAATCTGAAAAACAAGAGGANAAAAGCTGAAATACAGTGCTACCAAATAACTTTCAAGAGTATGAAGTTCACTGAAAAAGACACCATGCTTTTCACAGAAAAAGACAGGCCATTCCCAACACTGCTCAAACTTTTATCCTTTTGGATTTCCTTTAAATGTGAGTTTGTTTAAATTCATATGTGCTTTACACAATGTTTCTTTAAGGGCAAGACAGTGAAACTGAGGTTGTTGAGTGACTGGAGATTGGTTAGAGCACTGGCTGCTCTTCCTGGGGACTTGGGTTGAATTCCCAGCACCTACAATATGGCTCAGAAACACCTTTAACTCCAGTTGCAGGGAATCCTATATCCTCCTCTGGCCTCCACTCCCACCAGGGATTCATGTGGTACACAGACATACATATAGGCAGGCTAACATTTAAACACAAAAATAATAAAATACATTAAATTTGTTCCTGGAAAAAGTTAAAATTACACAAAAAAAATTTTGGTATTTTTAAATAGCATCCCCATCTGATTATCAAAGATTTTTACTTTTGTGGATCTTTGCATTTTCTCTTCGGTTTCCACAGCATATATGTGAAATCCAACATCTAAAGACTGACTTTATCAGGCAAAGTGACAGAGGCCTGTTAGCTCTGAAGTAGTGGAGCAATGAATAGTGACCAGGATAAAAACCATTCTGAATCATATGACTCCATCTCTCAATAAAATCAAAAAATAAATAAGGATATTTTGATTATTATTTTTAACTTTACAATATTATGGTTATATATTTTGATGCATGGTCTCAGATATACCATGGTAACCTAGAACTATGTTTGTACCTAAGTCTGTCCTTCAAATCATTCTGCATCCTACTCTGAGTGTTGGGATCCAGGCCTCAGCCATCAAGTCCAGCTAATGCAGTGCTGAGGATTGAACCCAGGACTTTTTGCATTGTAGGCAAGCACTGAACTGAGCTTCATTCTCTGTGTTATAAGCTTTACCTTGGAGCTTTTCGTGCTTCAAATAGCTGTAATTCTACAATACCAATTTCATATTACAACCTGAAAAATTCATAAATCAGAGTTACCATCAGGATGGTGGTCTGTGTCCTACACTTGCCTTCATGAATACCAAGTATTGGATTCTTTTTTAATCTCTAAATACACACTAGAAAGCCTTTGGAAACTTTCTTAATAAATTAAAAATGAAAGTGAAAAATTTTAGAGAAAGTTCCCTGATTTCTTAGGTCATCATCATTTTTCATTTTGATGTGTGAGGGTGTGTGCGTTTGTGTGTGTGCTTGTGTGTGTGTGTGTGTGCTTGTGTGTGTGTGTGTGTGTGTGTGTGTGTATGTATGTATGTATTTGTGTGTGTTTATGGGGTTGTATATATAGCCACAGTCAAACTTTTGTTCAGAGAACATCATATATGTGCAACACAGTTTACAAATTCTAGTCAGGGGTCTCCAGCCTTATCTCAATGAGACTTACATCTGATTCAATTTTCTTCTCACATAGACTAAACCATGAACCAATGTTGGACACAGTTCAGGAGACGTGAAAAAAAAACACACAGGTTACGGTTGATCTGCTGTTCCATTATCAAATCTGAACTTCCATAGAACACAGAGACCCTGGATTTTGCAGTGTGGCCTGTTGACATCTGAGGTTTACACACGGGGTGTGGAGGAGGCAGGAGGGGAATGAGTGCATTCTATACATCGCCTGCAGGGCCCAAATAGCAGCTGAACTACTCAGATCTGCTTTTCCTTGGAACTCACTGCTCACACCCCTGTAAATCTGGCCCTGGGTGTGTGTATTTGTTTGTGTAATTGGGTTCCCATCTGTCTGCAATGTTGTGTGCATGTCTGTCCATAAGTGTATGTTCGTGCTTTGTCTGTCTCTGTGTTTGTCTGTGGATACTGGAAGAATTTTTTGCTTGCCTATTTCCTTCACTTATTTGCACTTTCCACATGGGGACAAGTTCCCCTGAAGAAAACATGATGAACAGAACTTGTTTTCATAAAACCTACAAAAGGATCTTGAAAAATCTCAGGGTTTCTTAGAGTGAGAGAAATAACCTTCCCAAGGGAAGAGGACTAACTCTTACCCTATATAATAATTTTTGTTTAGATAAAATAATACTACAATAAAATACTCCCCACCTATGCTAACATAACCACATATACCTTTAATTATATGTTCATGACACCCTTTATTATTAATTTTCTTCAAAAACTAATATATGTATATATTTGAATGTGTGAATATATATCCCTAAGTTAGTGTATACTATTCCCTTTTTTATCTGTTCTCTGCTCATTTCATCCTTCCTTCTCTGCTTCTTTTTGCATACATCCCTTCACTCATAACCATTATTCATCTGTTATCTTTTGTTTGTTCCTGAATATCTTTCAGTTCTAATTTTGTTTTGTCTTTGTTTACTGTTCTTTTTTCTTTCTTTTTTCTTCTTTCAATTCCTTATTTTTCTTTTTTTATGTTTACACGTTCTCCATCAAGAGAGTTAAAGATTGACTTTTGGAACAACTACATGGCAAACAATGTTTCTGCAGGAAAACAATATGCCCATTATTATTACTTGGTTGTGAGATTCCTGAATGCATATTAGGCATCTGGTTTTGCCACTGGATGTGTAGCATTAAAGAACAGAATACCTTTTTTCTCAGAGTGAACTTTAGCAGAACCAGAGACTTCTGTGCTAGGATAGAATGGTGTTTCAAACCAGGAAAATAGGAAGAGTTTCCTGTGTCCAGTTTTCCCTGCCTTTGTGGGTTACCTAACAAACATGCATCTTGAAATACCTAACTCACATTTATTTTGGAGACAATCTGTCCAACTTGGTCAAAATTTCCTTGAGAAATATCAGTGTCAAAATTTAGAAAGCTTTCCAGCCATCATATTTTATTGTAACCCAGACTTCCACTGTATAAAATTGTAAAGATGGAACAATGGTTCGCATAGAGTCGAAACATTATGTATGGTAAGTATGACTTAAGAAATTACCTGATTAGTGGACACCATGACCGTGAGTATGGGAGAGGTAGCCCCACTATTTCTCTGTCCCTTGGTGCTTACTACATAGTGGAAGATATCCAGGTAGGCGCTGGAGAGCTCACCCTGGTGTTGAGGATGAGGAAAACCTGGCAGGCTGACCAACCCAGCAACCACCGAGATCCAGAACTAGAATTCTCTGTTTCTTATGCCTTACCTTAGGCACTTTTACTGCCATTTGTTTTGCTCAATTCTGATATGTTAGTTTTTGTTTTATCATATGTTATGTTATTATTACTATGTATAAAGCCCATTACCTCTAAGAAATATAGATATGTGAATATATGCTATACATCCTCACACAAATAAATGTCTATATTTGCTTAATAGTACTCAAATATTATTATGTTGTATAAAGCATGTTATTATGTAGTTTATATGTTATAGTTTATAATCTAGTATAAGTTTTATGTATTCACTCTTGCCCTTGGGTACACATTCAAACTATATCTAAGAGATTTGTTAAAAAATTCACCTCTTAGCTATCATCCATATTTCCAGATTCTGGCATTATTACGTCTTGGCACAAGGGGAGAAAATGCTATAAACAATTTACATGATTTGCTTGTAAAGTTTCAAGTGCAATTAATTAATAAGAGAGTGTTTCTTGATAGCAGTAGTTGGGGATACATAGTTCTCCCTCTGAATCCAGGAAAATCAACCCTTAATCTTGCTGAGGAGACCTGGTTCCTCACCCCACAATTGAGAATTGATCTTCCTGAGGTGACCATGGCTAATATTAGGAGTCATTCACTTTGTGGAGGAGATCTTAAGACACAACAAATGAGATTATAACATTTTGTATTTCTTGAAGAAATTCTTTGCTTCTGAATATTGAAGATGAGAGACTTCAGTGACTTGGGCAGGCAATGCTGTGCACAAGATTGTCTTGGTATGTGGAAAAAAGAGGATTGTGTGGGTGGAGATATTTAGCTTTATAAATCTGTCATGTATTTTTCAAACACTTTCACAATTTTACATGTTTTATCACCATATTATCTGAAGATGAATTTGTCCTTCAAAGATGAGTTCTCTAATCTTACATAACTCAGTGCCATAATTCCCTAAACATTGTTTAACATTTCCCCCTATATTTTATTCAATTCTCCTACCACATATATGTTAAGTGTTTCATGAACTCTGATTTAAAAGGAAAATATTGTATTTTGAAAATTTCCCATCCAATTTTTTGAAAGTTTTCCATCCAATGTATTTTTAGTTTTCTGCTATGGGGTGGCAGAGCATTTATACAGGGGGACAGAGGCAGAAGAGAGGATTTCAATTTAGTCCTGGAACTGTACAGGGAAACTTTGTCAAAGGAAAATAACCAAAAACATCAACAATAAAAAACCCAAACCAAACTCATGGTGATGTGGTGGGTAGGTTTAGCAATGTAATCCCTACATTGAGATGTTGGGTTGACAGAAGATGAGAATTACCAGTTCAATCCTAGCCTGCAGTAGAGAGAAACATTTTCTTGTTTTAAAAATAGAAAATAAACCCTGCACAGAGTCATACATTTGGTGGTATATATCCATGCACAATACCATCATTCTAGGGGGTAGGAGGAAAAGCCTAAGGATGGCAAGCTGAAGCTTGGCCTATTATTTATAGAGTGATCTTCCCTTAAATATTTTTCTATGGACCCTAGTAGGCAATAAAGTTTCCTAAGGCATGCAGGGCTCCAGAATTCTTGACCAAGGAGAAATAGAAAGCACAGTCTTCTATTTCTGTTGGAGCCCATGTTTACCAGAGAATCAAAAGAGTAGTGGCCCATAAGTCTACATATGGTGCTGCAACAAGAGGTGAACTTGGCCAGGCTCCCTTCCTGTCTTCCTAGCAGAAAACAGATATCCCGTTTCCAGTGACCTCTACTTATTTTCTCTAGCTGTTTCTTGGCTATCCAAAGGCACCCAGTCCTCGTGTCCTGGGGGGACAAC
>LZPO01087325.1:0-11463 GCA_001675575.1 Neotoma lepida | reverse complement strand
TCACTTGGTAGCCCAGGCTGGCCTCGAACTCACAGAGATCTGCCTGCCTCTGCCTCCCGAGTGCTGGGATTAAAGGCATGCACCACCACCGCCCGGCTTGTTTTATTTTTTAGATCAATATAGGATTACTTTATTTCTCCTCTTTTGCTGTAACCTAGCATTTACTCAAGAATTTGTTCTCATACCAAAGTTTTACCAGTATATCAACCTAAACATGACCTCAACCATGAGGCCAGACTCCTACTCAAAAATCTAGAAGAATATCAGGAATGCTTGAAGTGGTAGAAACTGTCTTGCTAATGGAAGAAAATAATTCATTACCGAACTATATTATTTCTTTTTTAGATCGGATGTTATAAAATCTTCTCCTTTGTGCCTACTAAGCCACCTCTATTCCTTTCCTAGACAATTTGTGGCCTCTTTTCAAATTAATTATTATTATAAAAACAAAAGAAAATATGAATATATATCCCAGGCTTAATAAATAATACCTACTTTTTTATCTGTCCTTCCTTTTGCCCTTCTTTGCTTCTTCTCTCCTACCCACTAACTCCTTAAGCACTTTCTGTCTTCTCTTTTCTAATTTCCTCCTACTAATTTTCAGATCTGATTTTATAGTGCTTCATTTGGCTTTTTTCCCTTCCTTCCTTCCTTCCTTCCTTCCTTCCTTCCTTCCTTCCTTCCTTCCTTCCTTCCTTCCTTCTGTCCGTCCTTTTTCTCTTTTTCTTCCTTCTTTTCTTTCTTTATTTTTCATTTTTAAATTTCCTCCTTTATGAGATGTGATGATTAATTTCATTGTCTGAAGTTGTCATGTCAGAAAGTGTTACTGCAAGACATATACATGCCAATTATTAATACATTGTGGTGGGTGCTGTTTAACTTGATATACAGATTAGGCATCTGGTTTTGCTAGTAGATATTTACTATCAAGGAGCATATAATGTGACTTTTCTCTTGGTGAATATTAGCAATAGACTCTCAGGCTAGGATAAAATTATGTTTATAACCAGTGAAATGGGAAAGGATTCGTGTTTCCAGGTTTTGTTGCCTTGTTGGGTTACCAGGGAATCATTCACCCTCAAATTCCTGACTCATTTTTACTTTCAGTGTATTTAACTCCAGTTTGGTGAAGACCCTCAAGAGAGAATTGTCAGGGTCAAGTTATAGAAAGCCTTCCACTCATTCTTTTTCATAAGAAGGCAACCTTCTTTTGTGATTCTGCATGATCACAGATGGAATTATAGTTAGCATAGGGCTTAAATGTAATCTATGATAGGGCATAGCTTCAGAAAGCCCATTGAAATGGCATTACTGTATACTCATTCTGTGTTTGTTCTCTAGAGAGGAAGGCAAGCCTCATATCATGCAAGAGATATCACAGAATGATTCTTGTATGTAGCTGGAATAAAACTTTTTTCTTTTCCAGGAATATCACCAAAGATTTTAACAGTAATGAGGTTTCCAGTCAGGCTCATTCATTATGGAGGATAATCTCCCCGCTGTGACATAAAAAGCATTTCATGAATGATAAGGGCTATATATCAAGAATCCAGAGAAAACGACTTTCTCTGTTTACCTGTGGCATGGAATTCATGTAACCATGAGTGTTTATGAGCATGAGTGCCATTTTTGTGTGTTGTACCAAAGTTTGTTTATCTGTGGGTTTTTTTTGTAAGTATGTGTGTGTATGTGTTTGTCTTTATCTGTGTGTGTATACTGGAAGATGTATTTAATCACCTATTTCCTTCGCCTATTTGCAAATTGACCAGAGCAACAAGGTCCTCTGTGGAAAACAGGATAAATGGAAAATATTTTCATGTGAGGCAAAAGGGGTTGTATAAGATAGAGGCACAAGGATTGTCTACATGCTGGAGAAATAAGAACCGGATTATATGAACTATGTCTAAGTGCACACCAATATATGGGAATTGCATAGTAAAGCCTCCACTTGTATGTGTACTTTACTTCAGCCATAGTAGGTAGCTGTGCAAAGGAGAAGTAAAAATAGTTACAACTCATAGAGAGACTTATATCCTTAGTAGAAAGTAAGTAAGGATATAATGTGAGATGATGAGTGGATAGGGGCTCAGTTTAACATGAGGAGGTGTATTAGATGGTGATAGACTGTGAGATGATAATCATTTATCTAGAAACAAGAAGGGGTTCTCTCTGGCCACATTATATGCACAACAAGCAGTGAACAAGGTGAGCAGGTGAAAAATAATCTCTCTCTCTCTCTCTCTCTCTCTCTCTCTCTCTCTGTGTGTGTGTGTGTGTGTGTGTGTGTGTGTGTGTGTGTTTCTTTTGGAGAGACATCTACTCTAGGCATTGTAGTGGTATAGTCTTTATGAGAGCTCATAAGATCATTGGATGGAAACCATATAGGCAGCAGCTGATATGTCAATTGAATTAAATAGTCTACTCAGGATGAGAACTCAGAGCAGGTTGACACAGAGGGAGATCACTTGTCAGCAATGAAGGTTATTCCTTAATCCTAGGTGGCAGAGAGGGAGAAAAGGATGTCTCCAAGCTACAGAGAGGGTGGCCTTTTTCTCTTGACATCAAAAAAAAATCTCAAGAGTGAGGAAGTAGCCATTGAAGGTTCGATCGTAATGATAGGGGGAGGCTCCCTGTTGAGGTAAGAAAAGCATTTCCCAATTGTAAAAGACCATTTCCCTGTAATCCGTAGATAATTATCTGTACTGATGACAAATGTAAGGGAATGTATTAGCAATGTGTGCTTTTGAGCATGATTATGTGTAGTGTGCATGTTTATGGGGGGCTCTTCATGTGCTGGAACGATTATTGATATACCTACTTCATACACTGATGTTCAATGTGCCATGGGACCAGTTCCCCTTTTGAAATAGTAGTTGCCTGGCAACACCAATGAGATTCTTCAGGACCTATATCATGGCCCCAACATGCAGAGAACAGCTGAGATGCAAGGTT
Source organism: Neotoma lepida (assembly GCA_001675575.1). Classification (NCBI taxonomy): domain Eukaryota; kingdom Metazoa; phylum Chordata; class Mammalia; order Rodentia; family Cricetidae; genus Neotoma; species Neotoma lepida. Next base: position 8,511 of record LZPO01087325.1, on the reverse strand, counting down.
TTATTTTGGATATTTTACTATCAATTTTACCCAAGATAAGTATTTTGCACATACATTCAAGGCAAATATACAGGTTTTGATTCTCCCAATGAAGAAATGGCCCAATCCTTAAAAGTTCGACTTCAGCTGGTATTATAACACAAGACTGGTATACCTTATGACACCAGCTACACTCTGTGGACAAGCTGCTCAAAAATTTTTGGTGGTAAATATCCTCTCCCCTAAAAATTTTAACTCTCGAATGAGAAACTTAATTTCTGAGACGTATCTGCCACAGGGTGAGTTTTCCATTATGTACCTGCCTTCAATGAGTTTTTTATTTCATTGTATAGACTGAACCATGGATAAAGAGATAGATGTGGTTTTTTTGAGGTTTTTGTTTGTTTGTTTTTTCTTTTATCCCCTCCCTTAGCGGCTGCCCAAATTCCCTATCTGATGTTCTCCAAAATGTTGGAACCACATTGTCAATAACACTAGGAAAGACTGAATGTATTGTTACTGTTGAATCTGATGACCGTATCACCACCATCCATGTCAGTATGTTGCTGTTCCATACTGAGAGGTCTTGCACTCTGTTTCCTGACCCAGCATCAATGATTTTGTTTCTGAGGCTTCTGGACCCTGTACCAGCTAATTGTACAGTTCCATTCATCCTTCTATTTGTGTGGTCTCTTAACACTGAAGTTGTGATATTCCTACTAGAGGAGTGTGTCATACATGGTGATCCTTTTATAGAACTGAATGTTTGTTTCATTGGTTCTTTTGTATGGTTGGTTCAGGTTTGATATTCATTAATATTGGCTCAGGATTCTCTGATGTATGGATTAAGATTCAAAACTCATTGACATGATTTCTGGTCTTGGTTGTTTCTTTCTGACTAATGGTATTTCATTTTCATGTTTTCAACATATATTTATTTGTGTGTGAACTCACACAAATAGCATTCAGTCAGGTGTGCACATGCAGTAACTCACATGTGGATGGTGAATGAGAATAGCTCACTAGGCTTCAATCTTTTTTTCTACCATGTTTCCCAGGAATGGAATTCAGGCTTGTTGGCATGTACCTTTACCTGCTGAGCCATCTACCAGTCCCTCGTTCTTTTAATATAGATATTTATACCAATAGACTTCAATTTTCCTCTTGCAACAACTTTTATTATATTTTCCAATGTTGTGTTATTTTCTCTTATATTTCAAGTATGTTACATTTCATTCTTACAGGTATTTCAGTCTAAGAATTTTCTTTACATACTCACTGTTTCTTCAAAGTGTTTTATTTTTCCAATCTCCATGTGTTTGCACATTTTCTGTAGTTTATTTTTGCTCTGGGTTATACTTTTTTATACTGTGATCTGATAAAAATAAAAGTTATTTCAGTTATCTTGTGTTTGAAAAGACTTGCTTTGTATAAAATGTGACCATTTTGAAAAGAAATTCCTTAGGCTGCTTCTAAGAATGTTTTTTGCTGCTGTTCCTTAGACTGTTCTATAGATGTTAATCCAGTCCAATTATTTATGAATAGTTTGTTTCACTATTTTCCTTTTGTTTTGATGACGGGTAATAACTATGTATTGAAATCACCCAAACTAATGTTGAGATCTATCTGTTATCTTATATTTACTAGTGTTTGCTTTATAAAATTGGATACACCAATGTTGCAAAAATATGTTTATGCTCTCTTGTTGGATTTCTCACTTTACCAATATGTAGTGACCTTCATTATCTCTTTCACTAATTTAAGATTAAAGTGTACATTGTGGGATATTAGTATGGTTATTCTTGTTTGTTTTCACGTGTAATTTTCAGCCTGTTTCTTTGATACTGAAGAGCATATTTTTGCAGCTAACAAATAGTTTGATCACCTTTATATAATCTATTCTGTCAGTCCATGACTTCTAATTGGAATGTAAGGCAATTAAAAGTCAGAATTATGTCAAGTTGTAAATTAATTACTGTCATTTTGTTGTTTTTTTTAAAAATATTTTCCCCAATTGTCAGTTGGCTTTATTCTGTTATAATGAAATATATTCCTTTTAGTATTATCATTGTTACCTTTGTAAGATGATTTATCTTTAAAAAAAATCAGTTACTGTCTCCTTTCCCAAATTATTTTTCAATTTTTCAAGATAGTTTTCACTCAAATATTTTTAGTCTAATGACATATATGGACTTTCTCACATATATTTATATTTGGCCTTCCCAATTCTTTTCTTCTTGATTTGGTTTTGAGAAAGCTTACTTCCAACTTATTGTTACTCTCTGTTTTTATAGGATACATTTAGAGGATACATTAGAATGTTTGTTAGCTACCTTAAATACACTAAAAGATTGATACATTCTGAATGTAAGACTTCTTCTGTATTATTTCATACAGCAATTCTTTTAAAAAAATATAGTTTTCAAGATAGCACTGCTCAATTTCACCCAAAGAAAAAGTGACATTATTGTATACTATGATAGGCAATACCAAAAGGTGTTAGAAAAGTTAAGCTGCCTTATCCAGGATTGTAAAAATTCTAGTTTTGTCCATATTCTGGACTCTCTTCCTACTAATAATGTGGTTACAGTCATCTTTCTATATTTATTGTTTCTGAAAACTGTGGAGGTGCATTGACACTAGAGGAGTGACTCTGGTCCTTTAAAATGAGAGTCTTGTGCAATCTTCAACCCCAACACCATCCCACTGACTCAAGCTGGGAGAACCATTTCTGGTCATAATTTCCTAAGGCAGCAGGTTGCAACCTGAAAGTCTTGGGCTACACAGGTAAATGGGGGATGGCTTTTGCTCAGCCAAAATGAGTAAACCTAGGTTAAAACAGATTGCCTTTCTAATGGAAATTCTACACTGGAGCAGAAATGTCTTACTGATACATGCAGTTATTTTCCTTGATTTTCATATGAGGGCTTGAATGTAGTTGAGTCTACTTTCTCTAGGACATGGTCAGACCTTTCTGTCTCTGAAATCCAAGGTGATTTAAGGTCTGTGTCCCTGGTTGACAAAGTACTTTCCCAAGGTATGTAGGGCTCTAGAATTCTTGACCAAGCAGAAAGATAATATACAGTTTCACAGTTACAATGGTAGCCATGTTTATCAGGAAAAAAAATTATCACTCCAGAAGTCTATATATCTGGTGCTTGCTTAAGAGAGTACCTTGCCTCAGCTTTCTTCCTGCATACTTGGGAGAAAAGAGAGAGATCCAAATTCTACAGAGAGATCAAAATTCTACAGAGGTGCCCTGGGTGTCACTAGCTGTTCTTTAGCTCTTCAAACCATTCCACATTTCCAGCAGACACAACATATCCTGGCTATTCTCTTCTTTTCCCATGAAGTTGATGGAATACTGTTGTTCCTCCTAGTGTTTGTTTTTGTTTTACTGTTGAAATTATAATATGATTATGTCATTTCCCCTTGATTTGTGGACACCTAGACATCCGATTTATGTTGGGTGTTCTATCCAGTTTGATAAAAGTTTAACATTATGAAGACCCAAACAAGAGCTAAAAAAAAATCCAGCAATAGGTGTACCAAAGTGTATTAGGGAAAACCCAGGAGGCCTCAACCCTACACAATGATATAGATAAAACGTAGGGATGTTGAGCACAGGAGAAATTATTTTCCCAATGGAATATAACAGTTTGTTACCAGATATAGTTCTTTTTTTAGATTAAATTATACTATAATAAAATTCTCATTATATGTGTGAAAAATATCATATATATTCTATTCTTTACACATCCATGGCTCCTTTTATCAGTAATTCTTATTACACAATATAAAAGACATTTGTAAGAATATGCATCTGCAACAACACAAATATTACCCTCTCAGTTATTTGTTCTAGTTTCTTTTTCTTTCTCCTTCCTTGCTTCTTCTTTCCTATCTGCCTTATCCCCAAACACTGTTCATCTTTTATCTTTTATTATTACTATCTCTTACTCATATTGATTTTTAATTTTCTTTTTATATTTTCCTTTATTCTTTTCTTTAGTTCCTCCTTCCTTCCTTCCATCCATCCTTTCTTTCTTTCTCTCTCTCTCTCTTTTTCTTTCTTCCTTTCATTTTCCTACTTTAAAATGTCTTTCTCTAAGAAAAGTAAAGATTTAGTTCACAAGAGGGGTACTGTCTCCATTCTAGAGATATGAGAACTGCAGTATATGTAATATGTCTAAGTGCTCCTCAACCTACTGGAATGGCATAATGATGCCTTCATTTGCATCTGTGCTTTACTTTAGACATAGTAGGTAGCTGTGTGGTAAGATAAGTAAAAAATTCACAATTCATATAGAGATACATATCAGTAGGAGAAAGTAAACTAGGATGTAATATGAATCCATGAGTTGGTTGGGGTGGGTTTAGTTAGCATGGAGGGGTCATTAAATTGTTACATCCTGTGAGATCATAACTGTTTCATGGCAACCCCCGTGCGATTCTCTCTGCCAATATCATGGGCCCAACAAGCAGTGAGCAGCTGAGATGCAGTGTTTTCTGTGGATACTTTTCTAACCCAAGGTAAGTGATGTGTACAACCTTTAATGTGATCACATGTGGAAGTTGACTCTTCCTATCAGTCCATCACTAAAACCTTGGACATTGACCAAGCAGCTAGAACCCAAGGCAAGGGTACCTAATCTCACTGAATACAGTGTGTGGAAATACTATTAAAAGATGTTTGTTGGTGGTGTCTTCATCCTTAATAATTAATACTCTGAATTAAGCAATTAAATACCTCAGAGATATCCACCAAATGGTGTGTTTTCCATGGTTACTTCCCTTCAGTTTTAAGCTGTTTCTTATACTACACTGTGTATGATGTGGGCTGTTATTTTCTCTAACAAGTCAGATGCCCAACTCAATTTGTCTGAAGACCTTTAAATGTCTGGATACATGGTGTTAGTACTGTCTTGGAAGATTGTATATGTTATATATCACCACTGAACCTGGGATCTGGATCAAAGTGAAATGTGCGGATCAATGTCCATGACAGGATGTTACTCTTGCATACTGAGAGGACTTGGGCTCTTCTCCCAATCTCAATGGATTTCTGTCTATGGCTTCCAGACTATTAGCCACCTAACTATGTAGTTCCATTTATATTTTTGTATATATGGTCTCTGAGCATTGGTTTGGTGACATTTTTACTAGAGCAGTGTTTGCATTCATTGGATTTGACACACACACACACACACACACACACACACACACACACATATATATAATATAAACCCATTTTACTGACTCAAGCTATGAGATTAATCTCTTGTCAGGATTGCCTAAAATAGTGACAGTTCTGTAGTATAAATGGGTAGGCAGTGTTTTTCAGCATAGGACGTGGTGAGTGAAATTAGGTTAAAAGCATCTTGTTTTTTCTCAAGGTGAAATACAACCCTGAAGCAGAATTATTTTCCTGATACACCCAGGACTTTTCTTAGTTTCCTTGTAAGAGCTTGAATTGAATGGAGGCTCCATTCTCCAGGACATGGCAAGGGCTCTTTCTGTTTTGGAAGTGTAAGATAATTTAAAGTCTATGGAACATGGTGGATAGTGCAGTTTTTAGATGCTTGTGGGGCTCAAATAATTCTTGACCAAGTAGAAGCAGAAAGTGCAGAGTTCCAGTTTCATTGGTGGCCAGGTTCCATAGGAAAGCAAAATTATAGCAGGTTATTCCTCATTTCTTGGATGATCACGTCCTGATTTTCTGGCCTCTACCCATGGAGTTGAGGTCAAACTGTTCTTTATTTTTTTGGAGTTGTTGTTGCATTTTTGAGATTATTGTAGAATATGTTATTTCCCTCTCTCTTTGTGGCTGCCATTTACCACTACTTGTTCTCTGGATTCTGACAATTTTTTTCTAGTATGGTACTCTAGAAGATGAAATGAACAAGAGATGAAAAATCTGACAGATTTTCCAAAGTATATGGGGGAAATGCCAGGAGGCATCAACACTACAAAAAGATGTAGGAGAAAGTCAGCAATGCTAACACAACAAATTTTACACAAGAGATTTATTGGGAGGGATAAAAAATGAAGGTGGCTGCCCCTCCTTGGGGAGAAATGGCAGGGAACTGAACAGAAGGCAGGGTTTATTTACAGTATCTTAGGGATGACTGTAACTTCTTTAGGGCCCAGCTTTCCATGGTAAGAATTAGTGGGATTTCAAGTCCAAAATTGGGCTTTTTATTCATGAGGACAGATACTTTCATGGGGGCTGGAAGCTGCCTATAGGACAGTTAGAGTGTTCTATGAGTAAAAACAAGCAAGTGAAGATCCTCAGGGGAGGGCTTAGCCACTAGTGTGCCTCAATTGGCCTGCAGGTTTTTAAACATTCCTTAGACTACACAGAGATTAATGCGTGGTCATTAATATCCATTAATATCAATGGACTCAATTCACCTATAAAAAGACACAGACTAACAGAATGGATACGAAAACAGGACCCATCCTTCTGCTGCATACAAGAAACACACCTTAACTCCGAGTAAGACAGACACTATCACAGAGTAAAAGGCTGGGAAAAGACTTTCCAATCAAATGGAATTAAGAAATAAGCTGTATTAGCTATCCTAATAGCTAATAAAATAGACTTCACACTAAAATCAATCAAAAGAGATCGGGAAGGACATTACATATTTATCAAAGGGAAAATCCACCAAGATGAAGTCTCAATTCTGAATATTTATGCCCCAAATACAAGGGCACCCACATTTGTAAAAGAAACATTACTAAAACTTAAATCTCACATTAAACCCCACACACTAGTAGTGGGAGATTTCAACACCCCACTCTCACCACTGGATAGATCTGCCAGATTGAAACTTAACAGAGAAACAAGGGACCTAACTGAAGTCATGACTCAAATGGACTTAATAGATATCTACAGAACACTCCACCCTAACAAAAAAGAATATACCTTCTTTTCAGCACCCCATGGAACTTTCTCTAAAATTGACCACATGCTCGGTCACAAAGCAAATCTAAATGGGCACAAAAATATTGAAATAACCACCAGTATTTTATCAGACCACTATGGCTTAAAGTTAGATTTTAACAGCAACAAAAATTACAGAAAGCCTACAATCTCATGGAAACTGAATAATGNCCAAATGAATCACCAATGGGTCAAGGAAAAATAAAGAAAGAAATCAAAGATTTCCTTGAATTCAATGAAAACGAACGTACAACATACCCAAACTTATGGGACACAATGAAAGCAGTGTTGAGAGGAAAACTCATAGCACTAAATGCCTACATAAAGAAGATAGAGAAATCTCACACTAGCAGATTAATAGCACACCTGAAAGCTCTAGAACAAAAAGAACCAAATTCACCCAGGAAGAAGAGGCAACAGGAAATAATCAAATTGAGGGCTGAAATCAATGAAATAGAAACAAAGAGAACAACACAAAGAATCAATAAAACAAAGAGTTGGTTCTTTGAAAAAAATCAACAAGATAGACAAACTCCTTTCCAAATTCACCAAAAGGCAGAGAGAGAGCATCCAAATTAACAAAATCAGAAATGAAAAGGGAGACATAACAACAGCCAATGAGGAAATCCAGAGAATCATCAGGTCATACTTCAAAAACCTGTACTCCAAAAAATTGAAAAATCTGAAAGAAATGGACAATTTTCTGGATAGGTACCACATACCAAAGTTAAATCAAGACCAGATAAACTATTTAAATAGATCGATAACCACTGAGGAAATAGAAACAGTCATTAAAAGTCTCCCAACCAAAAAACTCCCAGAACCAGATGGTTTCAGCGCAGAATTCTACCAGATCTTCAAAGAAGACCTAATTCAAATACTCTTCAAATTGTTCCACACAATAGAAAAAGAAGGAACATTACCAAACTCTTTTTATGAGGCTACAGTTACCCTGATACCCAAACCACACAAAGATGCAATAAAGAAAGAGAATTACAGACCAATCTCCCTCATGAACATTGATGCAAAAATACTCAATAAAATATTAGCAGATCGACTCCAAGAACACATCAAAAAAAATTATCCAACATGACCACGTAGGCTTCATCCCAGGAATGCAAGGATGTTTCAACTTAAGGAAGTCTGTCAATGTAATACACCATATAAACAAAATGAAAGAAAAAGACCACATGATCATCTCATTAGATGCTGAAAAAGCCTTTGACAAAATCTAACAACCCTTCATGATAAAGGTTTTGGAGAGATCAGGAATTCAAGGAACATACCTAAACATAATAAAGGCAATTAACAGCAAGCCAACAGCCAACATCAAATTAAATGGAGAGAAATTCAAAGTGATTCTACTAAAATCACGAACAAGACAAATTCAATATAGTACTTGAAGTTCTAGCTAGAGCAATAAGGCGACAAAAGGAGATCAAAGGGATAGAAATTGGAAAGGAAGAAGTCAAACTTTCACTATTTGCAGACGATATGATAGTATACTTAAGTGACCCAAAAATTCTACCAGGGAACTCCTACAGCTGATAAACTCCTTCAGTAAGGTGGCAGGATACAAGATT
>LZPO01087324.1:157150-171162 GCA_001675575.1 Neotoma lepida | reverse complement strand
TTTGCCTGCATGCATGCTTGTGTACCACATGCACGCCTGGGCCTTGAGGAGGCAGAAGACAGTGCTAGATCCCCTGAAACTGGAGTCCTAGATGATGGCGAACCACCGTTGGTACTGGGAACCAAACCTGGGTGTTGTGGAAGTGCTCTTCATTACTGAGCTGTTTCTCCAGTCCCTGCCTTTTAATTCTTTGAGTCAGCTGACCTCAAATGTGAAGTCCTCCTGTGTCAGCCTTCTGAGTGCAAGGGTTGCAGGGGTCATCATGCCACCTACAGACTGTTAATGCATACGAATATAAAAAGATACAGAATGGGGCCTAGAGAAGAGCTCAGGATTTAAGAGGCTGCTATTGTCGAGGATCCAGGTTCATCTCCTAACCCGTACGGGGCTGCTCACAACCATCTGTAACTACAATTTCAGGGGCTCTGATGCTCACTTCTGGCCTTCAGAAGTACATGTCCTGTGGTACACATATGCTTAGGCACACACACATGCACACACAGTTTTCTTCAGTTTTTTGTTTTGTTTTTGAAGTGTTGGGGCTGGAAAGATGGCTGAGTGGTTAAGAGTATACTGGCTGCTGGTCTTCTAGGGGCCTGGATTTGGTTCCCAGCACCCACTTGATAGCTCACAACAATCTTTAACTCCAGTTTCAAGGGTCTAATAGCCTCTTCTGGCCTGTGCAGGCACCAGGCATGCGAGTATTGCACATACATGCAGGCAGAACACTCATCCATAAAGAAGTATGGATAACCTNGTATAGTGAGTGACTGGTTCACTCACCACCCTGTGCTTAGTTTAGAAACAGCACTGTGTTGGCAGCTCCCTCATATAGCTTATCTCCCTAGTTCTTGGCTACACCAAGAGGTGACAGTAGGTGATTGGCCTTTCCTGTCTNGGTCTGTAAGTACATCAGCAATGTGGATTCTCAGAACACACACGTTAGGCAACGTGTAACACGTGAGTTACACTGTGGCCCATTGTAAATAAAGACTAAAGCAACTTAACTGTTGCTTCTAAGTTAAAAGTGTAAGTACAGCTCCTTACACTGTTACTCTATTCAAAAGAACTTTTTAGAAACAGTTACGGTATAATAGAGGATGCTACGGTATAATACAGGGTATAATACAGAATGTAGTTGATTTCAGGCATCAAGTAGACTAAACTGTTCATGTCTTTGTTTAACCCTTTCAGTTCCCATTTACTATTAGATTCAAAACCAACGTAAGCGCTCCCCTACACAGGTGTGTCGAGTACAGGAATTCATTTCGGTCATTTCACCCTATGCCTGTTTGTGTTCCAACTGCTTATCATTCAGGTAGAGATCGCTGAACTTGGAATAGGGAGGTCTGAGTTCTGGATTCTCTCATCACTGACGCTTCCTGTCAATTGGTTGCCAATCTTGGTGGACCCTCATTCTTTCTTTTCTGTTTGAGACACTGTCTGTGTAGCCTAGGCTAGCCTGCAAGAACCTCCTATTCTCTAAGTGCCAAGACCGTAGATGTGTACTGCCATACCTAGCTCAAAGTTCCCTTTTAACTTGGAGATGCAAAGCACCTGGCCTGACAATCCAGTGACCTGGACAAACTGGGACAGTGTGTTCAGTTATGATAGCACAGTGCACTGTAAGCACAAGCATCAGCCCTCGAGGGAGCAGCTTTTTCAGTGACTCTCCCTGTCAGAACTGGACTCTTGCTAGACCTCNCAGCCAGGTCATAATATACCCTGAGATCATCTAAAACTATGTACTCAGTGTGCTGACCTACAGTGTGCTCAGCCTGTGTAAGTCTAACCTGCCTTTATGAGAATATAACCAACCTTATGCTTAGCTTTCCCATGCAGTCAGCTTTTATAACCCAAGCTAAATGTATAGCTTTAATCTTAAACCTTTTGCTCTTCCATGACCCTGACCCAGAATGGGGTGTGCGTTCGTAGTAATTATTTGAAAACAACCAATAGATTGAAAGCAACTTTTACTCTTGAGGCAAGGCAAGGTCTCTACATAGCCCTGGCTGTCTTGGAACTCACTGTGTAGACCAGGAGCCTCAAACTAACAGAGCTGTACTTGTCTTTGCCTCCAGAGTGCTGGGATTAAAGGCATATGCCATCATACCAGCAAGAGTAATTTTGGGGGCTCAGCAGCTGAGAGCACTTGGTGCTCTTCCAGAGGACCCTGCTCCCAGCACCCACCCCAGTTCATAGCCACCTACAACTCCGCTCCAGGAAACCCTCTTCTCTCCTGGCTTTTGTGGGTACTGCACCCATGTGGCATACACACAAACATAAATATGTTTTTTTAATTAAAAAAAATTTATGTGTATGGGTGCTTGGGCTGCATGTATGTCTGTGTACCATGTGAGTGCCTGGTGCCCACTCAGACCAGAAAAGCAATTCCTGGAAGCAAATTTAAACAGGTATCCACCATGAATATTGGAAGTAATGTGGATATAGGTTGATAATATGTTTATGGTTTTAAGTGCTATTCTAGGTAAGTAACTTCCTCTCATAAAACTGTTAAAGATTTCTTTTAATTAAAAAAAATTATATGTGTGTTTTGACTACTTGTATGTGTGTGCACCACATGTGTACTTGATGCCTGTAGAGGCCAAAAGAGTTGATCAGATCCCCTTATACTGGAGTTACAGATGGTTGGGAGCCACCATTTGTGTGCTGAAATTGAACCCAGGTTCTTTAGAAGAGCAGTGAGTACTCAACCCCTGAGCCATATGTCTGAGCCCTACCCCATTAAAGATTTCTATACAAGGTATTTTTTGTTCTTTTACCATACCATGTTTTCTGTGATGTTTAATAAATATAGAGCAAAGCCCTTTGTTAGGGACAGACAGACTTGAAACAGACAGTCCACAAACCACAGACAGATGAGAGACACACAGAAGTAGAGAATTCACATTTGGACTCATTCCTGGTCTAAACTACTCNAAGAGGAAGACTCTTCAGTCCTTAATGTGACATCACAAAAGCCCTCAGACATTGCTCACAGGTTCTGCAATGTCTGGATTGAGCTAGACTCATAAACCTTTNAAACACACTGGGAAGTTTCTCATTCTCTGCACCAGTACTTGCTGATTGATAAACAAAAGTATTGGAATCCTGAGGTTCACTTGTCAAGCTTGCTCGCAAGGCCTGAGGTGGTCTTAAATAGGCCAAGAATGGCTTTTTGGATGTTCTCCCCGTGTCTGGTAATGGGCTCCTGTGGAAAGAGGTGGGATTTCATCACCCACCGGACAGCACTGTCTCCATTACAGTACAGTGGTCTGCCATGATGCATCTTGGTGCCATTAACCTCACCAAGCAGATGTGACACAGTGTGCAAGTTGTCAGCACTTAGAGGGCCTCACCTCTCACTACTGTAGACCAGGTGATGGGATTCTGCTCATGCGGCACCTGCCCTTCTGTTTTAAACTCCATCCCAAGCTCCCTTTTCATGTCTAACAAACCACAGACTGGNGTCTGGACATTCAGACTACCTCGGCCTGTGCTCGCCTCTCCCACATCTGCCTTACTTGGACCTCTCCCTAACTTCAGCTGCAACTTAGATGGTGCACTGGGCAGTATTGCCTGGTGCTGAAGCATGCACGCTTCAGAGCTGAGTCCAGTCTAAGCCTCAAGCCTTGTCCTACGGCTTCTCAGCCTTGTCCTTGCATAGGTTTCTTATTCGTAAAACAGCACCACTGGTAGACAATTCATACGTTATTGTAAGAATTAACACTATGAATAAAGCTATTTAGCATGATGTTTGGTACTTTGTATACATTTAATTTTCATGCATATGAGTTTTGTCTGCATGTTTGTGTATCACAGGTGTGCCTAGTGTTCAGAGGTCAGGAGAGGGTATTGGATCCCCTGGAACTGGAGGTACCAACAGTTGTTAGCCACCTGGATGCTGGGATTCAAACCCAGGTCCTCTAGAAGAGCTGTAAGTGCTTTTAACCTCTGCGCCACCTTTCAAGAACCAGATTTACTTTTAGTTGTGTGTCTGTATATGGGTGTGTGCATATGAGTGCAGTGCCCACTGAGGCCAGGACTCTTAGGTTCGTTCCCCTGGAGCTGGAATTACTGGCAACTGTTAGTTTCTCGTGGGTACTGGAAACTGAACTCAGGTTCTCTGCAAGAGCTGTAGATGCTCTTAACCACTGAACCATCTCTGGTCCCCCTTAGTAAGTTTTTTTTTTTTTTAATAACATTTGTCCTATTTGAGTAATTGTCCATTTGTTATGAGAGTTAAGGTCAGCTTAGGCCCTGACAGTCCCCTAACAGTCCAGGCTCAGCCATTTGCCCTCAATAGGCCTGCTGAAGGGACAAAATACTAAAAGGAGAAAAGAGATAGATTTGGAAGATGAACAAATCAAGAGGTCCAGTGACACATCCCTGCTCCAGCCTCCCTCCCAAATCCATCTTCTGGGTCCTGACATATGAGGTTTTGGGTTAAGGGGCCAGAGGTGTGCAGAAATAAAAGAGTCCCAGTGAAGGTGTGGTCCTACCCGTCGTCATTGCTTGGGCTCCAGTCTCTCCTTCAAGATAGTCTGACAGGCTGTAAATATGTTTCCAGTGACAACCCCTGACCCAAGGCTGGTACCAGCCAGCCTTCTAGCATGAGACAACTTGGGAAGTTCCGATTTCAGGGAGTCCATTGTTGCCATTGTTCAGGGAGGAATGCATAAATATATCTTTAGAAATCTGTGTCTTGCCAGGACTGTTAATTTTTCCTAAATCAAATGGAAACAAAACTGACTGTGGCTGCCTTTAGTAAGTCATCTCTCCACATTGAAACGTCTCACTTTGATGATCAGGGCTTTCTGCTGTAGCCCTGTACTCGTTTTTCATTCTTTCTCACCAACCCAGACCCTTGCTTGAAACAGTTCCATGTGGGCAGCCCTATATCCCTAAAGGCTTGCCTGATTCATAGCCACTTTCCAGGTTTGCCACGAGCACTCTGCTTTGNCCCATACCCCAAACATACATCTTCATCAGGAAGCCCAAAGCCCTGGGGTCTGGAACCAAAGCCCTTCCCTTCAGGATCCCACCTGCTGCCCATAACCTAATGCTAATAACTCAAAGCTGTTTTGAAGGGGAAGAAAGCCTTGGGTAAGATTGCATTCCTTTTCTGGGACTCCATGCGTTATCCACCATGGGTCCTGTGGCAGTGTCAAGAATCAGCCTTTCACCACCTCCCTAGCCCTGACCACTGTAAGATGCAGCCCGCCGTCAGGGAATAGCATTCTCACAGGCTCCTTGTTGCAGCCTTCATCTCCTACAGCTTATTCTCAATTAATTCACAACAAAAGCGGGCCATTTATTTTATTTTTATCACTTAATTTATTTGCTTTTGGGTTTTGTTTTGGTTTAGTTTGGTTTGGTTTTTTTGAGATGTNATCTTACTCTGTTACCCAGGCTAGTCTAATACTCAGCAATTCTCCTGCTTCAGCCTTGCAGGTGCTAGGATTATAGGCATGAACTACCATACTCAACTAGATTAAGCCTTTTTTATTTTTAAAGATTATTTAGAGAGAGATGTGTGTGTGTGTGTGTGTGTGTGTGTGTGTGTGTGCGCGCGCGCATTGGATCCCCTGGAGCTGAGCTGCAGGCAGTTGTGACCCACCTGCTGTGGTTGTTGGGAACTGAACCTAGTCCTTTGTAAGGTCAGCAAGCACTCTTAATTGGAATCATCTCTCCAACCCACAGATTGATCCTTTAAAACTATTAGGCTGTGTCACTCCTTGGGCTACTCAAGAGCCTGATTGACTCTCCCCTTAGTCTGTGGAGGCCTTTGAGATACGCATCCCTCCCAGTCCTCAGTCTACATCACATGGCTCCAGCCTCTGGCCCAGACTTACTTCTTGGCTTTACCCACTGCCTGGAAGCTCTTGGTACAAGAGTTTGTCACTGTACCCCTCCTCTTTACTAGAAATCTATTCAGTCTTGCATCAGGACCAGCCTGCTGAGCACACCACCTGATCTCCCCCTCACATACCATCCCCACCCAGATCTAGTCTGGGGCCCATAGACAGTGCCCTGGCCTAGTCAGTCTCCAACATTCAGGCTTTGGCCAGGAGGCACACTGTACGTGCCAACCCAGGCACCCCTCCTACCACCTGACTTCATCCCTCCACGGCACTTCCAGTATCCAAACCCAGTCCAACCTGCACATCTGGAGCCAGGGACCAGCCTGATGTGTCTATCCTGTGCACACACACTCCAATCCCCAGATCTAGCCTGGGCCCCACATCTAGACCCCTGGCCTTATCTGGTCAGCTATACACATACCACACCCAACTCCCTGGCTTTGGCCATGACCTGCCTGACAGCCCAGCCCAAACCAGCCCAGCCCCCTCTTATCACATGACTTTTGCCTGGACCATATCCAACCTCCAGGGCTAGTAGGGCCCAGCACACCTTACACTGCAGCCTAGCCTGGTGACTCCACATCTGACACAACTAACAAGAAGTCCACATGCTCAGGTTTCATTGCAAAAGTACAAACAATATGAAAGATAGACAGTGTTCCCCTCCCTCAATCCACCAGTCCTGTAGAATTACCTAGATAGACCTCAGAACACAGAACTTACAAGAACACTCACNCTTCAGAGAACTGAAGGAGTTTAAAGATAAACAGCTCAATGAACTTAAGAANATTGAATGAAAGAATAAACATCAGAACGATGCCCAAGAAGACACAATGTTGATTGAAATGACAACCTAAAATTTAAAAACAATTCAATAAAAATACTGAAGAGCACACAAGCTGGGAAGAAGATGGAATTGAAATAATCCAACTAGAAAAGTCAAGGGAAAGTCTCCCAAGTAGAACAGATCAAGTAGAAATAGAGTATTAGGACCTGAAGGTCAAGTAGACAAACTAGACCATACAAGCAAAGAATAGGAAACGTGCACAAGCACATGCACACGCGCGCACACACACACACACACAGGTATGGGGGGAAAGGGGCAGTATGCAGAAACTCGGGGACACCATGCAAAGAACAAATCTTCAAATTATAGGCGTAGATGAAGGAGAAGGGTGTAGATCAATGACATAGACCAGATCTTCAACAGGACCATAGAAGACTTCCCCAAACTAAGGGAAGACACACCCATACAGATGTAAGAAGCACATCAAATACAGAAAACAGAAACCCCCCCATGGTGTATCATAGTTAAAACACTATGTATACAACAGAGTATTGGAAATGGCAAGAGAAAAAGCTTAAGTCACATATGAAGGAATAACATCTGATTTTTTTGTTGTTGTTTGTTTTGTTTTTGTTTTTTGAGACAGGGTTTCTCTGTGTAGCCTTGGCTGTCCTGGAACTCACTCTGTAGACCAGGCTGGCCTGGAACACACAGAGAGCTGCCCTCCCCTGCCTCCCCAGTGCTGAGATTAAAGGCGTGTGCCAATACCACCTGGCTCCTTTTCTTTTTTCATAAAATACAAAATGAAATAAAAGGGACCTGAATGCCATGGATCTTCCGTTGCTGGACCCACAGGCACAAAAGGATTTGGACTTCCAGAGGACCCAAGTTCAACTCAACTGCACCCACAGGATAGCTAATAACTGTAACTCCAGTCCCAAGGGATCTAATGCATCCATGGACACTGCACACATGGGGTGCACCCCATGGACACTGCACACATGGGGTGCACAGACATACATGCAGGCAAAACACCCATACACATAACAGAAAAATAAACCTGGCATGATGGCATGTGCCTTTAGACCAAGTACTTGGGAAGCAGAAGCAGGTGGATCTCTGTGACTTCGAGGCCAGTCTGGTCTTCTACAGGACAGCCTGTTCTAGGACAGCCAGGTCTACATAGACCTTGTCTCCAAAATAAATCTCAAACCTCTTCTTAAAGAAACTCATCTTTCTGCTGTCTAAAAATAAACATATATAATATACTTTAAAAATGGGTGCTGCCTTAAAGAAATAAAAGCACTCTCATCAAAATGAACCAGGAAACAATCGAGCATTGCTATCCCACTGTCTGACAAAATTCACTTTACACTGAAACTAATCAGAGGAGATGAAGGAAGCTTCATTCTAATCAAGGGAATGATTAAAAAAAAATTACAATCCTAAACGAATATGCACCAAACTCTCATGTACCCAATTTCATAAAAAGTGCATTACTAGGGCTGGAGAGATGGCTCAGTGGTTAAGAACACTGGCTGCTCTTCCAGAGGACCCAGGTTCAATTCCCAACAACCATATGGCAGCTCAAGACTGTAACTCCAGTTCTAGGGGAACAAAACAGAAATACATGCAGGTAAAACTCCAATGCACATAAATGAAANTTTTTTTTAAAAAGAAAAAAGTGTACTACTAGAATTAAAGACACATAGTAGATAATGTCAGTACTCCACTTTTTCCAATAGACCGGCCATCTGAACAAAAATAAACATAAGAATTAAATGATATCATACATCAAATGGACTTAACAGTTCTCTACAGAATAGATTTTTATTTATTTATTTATTTATTTATTTATTTATTTATTTGTGTGTGTGTGTGTGTGTGTGTGTGTGTGCGAGAGAGAGAGAGTGCCTGTGTGCGTTTATGTGCTCCACTTGTATGTGAGTGCTGGTGGAGGAAAAAAGGAGTCAGATCCCCTGAAATTGGAGTTACAGAAGTTTCGAGCCACCTGATGTGGGCTCTGGGAAATAAACCCAGACCCTCAGGAAGAACAGAAACCACTCTTAACCCTGAGCCTTCTCTCAGGCCACAATGCTGGTCTCCTCTTAATCACCAATAATGCCGCAGCGCCAGCTGACTGGCATCAATTGTCCCAATAAAGTGAAGGTCACTTTAGGGATGCCGCCCTATTGTTAATCACAGCTGAGTCTTCTGCCCTAGCTGACCCAAACTGCAGATTCTTAATTCAAACTAAGCAATGGCCCTGATAAGAGTCTCTGCTTCCCTGTGAAGTTCCACAAGCCAGGCCTCCCTCATTTACACTGCTTTCAGCTTTATCCTCTAATCTTCCAAGTTCTCACAATGGCTCACCAGTCTGAACACTCAAAGGCTTTTCTAGCCTGAAGTTCCAAAGTCCTTCCACAATCGTCCCCAAAACACATTCAGGCTGTCACAGAACAGAACCTAGTGCCAGTTTCTTAGTTGGGGTTACTAACTGTGCTAAACACCATGATCAAAAGCAACTTGGGGAAGAAAGGGTTTATTTGGCTTACCTATCCTGAATCACAGTCCACTGAGGGAAGCTGAGGCAGGAATTCAAACTGAGCAGGAACCTGGAGGCAGGAGCTGATGCAGAGGCCATGGAAGGGTTCTGCCTACTAGCTTGCTCCTTGTGAACTACTCAGCCTACTTTTTTATAAAACCCAGGACCACTTGCCCAGGGTGGCACCACCCACAATGGGCTGGGCCCTCCCCCATCAATCACTAATTAAGGAAATGCTCTATCGGCTTGCCTACAGCCGGATCTTATGTATGCATTTTTCTCAGCTGAGGCTCCCTCTTCTCAGATGACTTCTCAGTCAAGTAGACATAAAACTAGCCAGCACACAAATGATATGATAATACACATAAGAGATGTCAAAACTTCTATCAGGAAACTTCTAGAAACAATACNTAATTTAAGCAAAGTGGCAGGATTCAGAATCAGCTGGGAAAAATCAATAACTTTTCTATACAACAACAACAAACATGCTGAGAGAGAGATTGTGGACACGTTCTCATTCACAATAGTCTCAAAGAAAATAAAATACCTAGGAAGAAACCAAACCAAGGAGGGGGAAGACCTCTACTATAAAAACTTTAAAACTCTGAAGAAAGAGATTGAAAGATACAAGAAAATGGAGAAGAAAACACATCCCATGCTTATGGATTGCTAGAATTCATATTGTGAAAATGACCCTGCAACCAAAAGCTTTTTACACATGCAATGCAAACCCAATCCAAATCCCCATCTTGTTCTTCACAGAAATAGAAAAACTATCCTAAAATTCACTTGGAACCATGAAAGAGCCTGGATAAGCCAAAGTAATCCTGAGGGGAAAAAATGCTGGAGGGATTACTAAATACAAATTTCAAGATATATTATAGAGCCATAGTAATAAAAGCAGTATGATACTGGCACAAAAATGGATGTGTGGACCAACAGAACAAAATAGAAGACCCCAGTGTGAGCACTCATACATAAATAGAGCCAGCTGATATTTCCCAGTGATACCCAAAAAGACAGAATCTTTAACAAATGATTCTGGGAAAACTAGATGTCCACATGTAGCAGAGTAAAATTAGACCTGTATCTCTCACTCTGCACAAAAGTGAACTCCCGATGGATCAAAGATCTTACTGTAAAACCTAAAACACAAACAATGCTTCTTAACCTGTAGGTCGTGACCCTTTGGGGTCACATATCAGATATCCTGCATATCAGGTGTTTATGATTCATAACAGTAGCAAAATTACAGTTATGAAGTAGCAATGAAATAATTTTAGGGTTGGGGGGTCACCACAACATGAACTGCATTAGGAAGGTTGAGAACCACTGTGTTAGAAGAAAACATAGGCAGTACCCTACAAGATACAGATGTGGGAAAGGGCTTTCCGACTAGGACTCCAGGAAATAAGTCCAACAATTGATAAATGGGACCTCACAGAACTTAGAAGTCTCTGCACAGCTAAGGGAGCGATCAACTGATTGAAGTGGAAACCCGAAGAGCAAGAGCGAGTCCATGCTGTGGATCTGACAGAGTGGAAGTCGAGACTACAAAGAACTCAAAGAACAGTCAAGAAAACAAACTGCCCATTCAAAAAACAAACTATTGAGCTGAACAGGGGTCTCAAAAGAAGAAATAAAAATGGCTACAAATCTCAAAAAAAAAAGGTTCATTATTGTTAGCGAATAGAACAATACACATCAGAGGGGCTTTGATGTATCATCTCACCGCAGTCAGAATGGCTAAGATCAACAAAACAACTGACGACAGATGCTGGAGAGGATGGGGAGGAAGGGGAGGAACACTCACTCACTGTTGGGGGAACTGCAAACTGGTTACAGCCACTCTGGAAATCAGCGTGGTGAGCGCTCAAAAACTAAAAATAAATTTACCATATGACCCAGCTATACCAGTCCTTAGTATACGACCAGAGGACTCGACATCTTACTCCATAGATTCTTGCTCAGCCATGTTCATAGCCTCCCTTTTCACAATTGTGAGGAAATGGAAACAATCTCAATGTCCTTCAGCTGATGAGTGGATAATGAAGATGGGGAACATACACACAGTGGAATACTATGCAGCTGTAAAGAAAATGAAATCATGAAATTTGTAGGTATATGAATGGAACTAGAAAAGATTATATCAAGGGAGGAAATCCAGATGCAGAAAGACAAATAAATGATGCATGTTCTCTCTCATCTGTGGTTCCTAGCTCTAAATCCTCAGATGGGAGTATGCAGCCTGGAGTAACTGCAGAACCCAGGAAAGAAAAAGGGGGACAATGGAGTTGGGGGAAGAATGCTAGAGAGGGGAACAGCAGGATACAGGGATATGAGGAGGAAATGGGTAAAATGGTGGTGGGGGACTTTAATTGTGTAGAAAGGAGGGAGACCAATATAGAAGTGGGATGGAGAAGGGAAGAACAACACTAAGGATGTTTGAAAAACCATCAGGGACCATATTATTTACTTACTTAAAATGTTACATATAATACATACATATGTGCACACACACAAATATATATAGTTTAAGTGAAGTTAGGCCACTGAGGCTGACAATGCTCCCCACAAGAGGCAGAGACTATTTAGTAAAAACCCCAGTAACCAGCATGAGAAACTCCCTTTCAAGTTGTTGGCTCGGTGTGTCCAAGAGACTCCCAAAACAATACAGGTTATTGCTCTTGCCTTTGGTTGCCTGCCAGAGGTTGAAGGTGAGTCCCTATTGTTGAAGACATCATGCACTTTGGACNCAGGACTTGGAGGATTCAAGCTGGATCGAACTTGAAAGCCTCCTCCCTGAGGCCCAGCTCTCACAGTACCACAAGATGTTATGCAGCCTGCCAAGGGAGGGAAGCAACCANTAATTCNACCCAGTTTGTGACACCTATGAACCACATCAGTGACCAGCCTGATAGATCACTAAAGGTGCAACGTGGCACTCATATCTTGATGATAACCAATAGCCATCTATTTGGACTTAAGGCCCGCTCAACAAGAGGGAAAGCATGGCTGCTACTAAAAGGCTAGCTAGCTACCTGGGGCTAGTGGGGTCATGGATCTTAGAGGAGAACTTTCAATCACCCCTTTACTAGACCAGCATANGTCCTATCTGCATTCTAAATACCTATCCTTGCACNCACAGACAAGTGTAGNTCTCACCCTCCTCAAAGAATCGTCTCTTTGCAGCAGACAGAGACCATTACAGGAAAACACAACTGGTCAAAATGCAGAGAAAAACTGCTCATGGGCTGCCCATGGCTACATCCGCAAAACAACTCCTGGNCCTCGGGCTCAAGAAACATCATGAAAGAGAGGGTGGAAAGATTTTAAGAGCCAGAGGAATAAAAAAAGCCTGTTGTGAGATTATGTCTCCTAAAAATGACAAGGAAGCTACACNCATGCTATATCAACAATATGACTGCCTAAACAAGACNTGATCAAGGACAATGCCANTATGTATACTAACTTGGAAGNCAGAAATCTCATGGGGCCCCAGCCCTAGACAAAGAACTACAGGAATGAAAAGTCTTCTGAGAGAGGAAGAATTTAGTCCTCCCCAGGGATGAATCCCCTAATTGGTTATCCAATATTAAGTGGTCAGCCCTGCAGATATATGCATACAAGCAACACTAGACAGTCTGAGCAGGTTGTATTTGTATATTTATGTGTTTTTATTATGTAATATATTTCCATTATATGTTATATAATAAAAATACACACAGATATAAATAATATATTTATGTATATACATAAATATATAAAAATTAAATATGCAACATCAATATATAAGCCATATTTGTATATTTATATGTACTTTATATGTTTATATATTATATATAAGTATATATATTTATTAAGAAAAAGAAGCCATGAATTTGAAAGGGAGGGGCATGAGAGGGTTGGAGGGAGGAAAGGGAAGGGGAAATGATGCAGCTATATTTTAATTTAAAATAAGTCTGTTCTCATTGCAGCTGTGCCTGCCAGTGTACGTACAACAGCACTCCTCATGTCCCTCCTGTGCCCTGCCCTGCTTGATTTTCCTTTCNAGCCCACAGCCACTGACACCACACAGTTACAGACCATTTACCCCTCTAGTTAGAGAATAAGCCCTTGACGAAGGGCTTTGTTTACACTCTCTTCACCGCCTAATAATACCAGGCACATGAACCCTTGGTATTTACTAGCTGGATGANGGCATGAAGGAGATACCCATATCCCTTCTCAGTCAGTGATGCTGTATTGATGGTTCTGGGGTTTGCTTGTTGGAGGGACANCTTATAGGATTCATAGTTGTAAATTTTCTATAATTTGTAGGTGCCCCAGAGGCTTTGAGGCTATTTAGATGTGTCTCTGTAGAAGAGCAAGCTCTGAGTTGCAGTCCTAGGAGCAGTTAGAAATTCTGGGAAAACGCAAGCCTGCTCTGGCTGGTTTATTACCCTTAATTGCATTTTCAAATGTGGGTGCAGCTCAGGTTAGCATTTTGGTTGTTCCTGAGTCAGCTGCTCCACAGTTTTCCCAGCTTCTAGCGGCTGACTGTACCTGGTAGGGTTGCACAATATGTCCGTGACCTAGTTAAGACGGCACAGGGCACAGTACAGTTTGTATCCAAGTGTCTTGTGCTATCCCTGTGCACCATCTCCCTGTCACACAAGCCAAGGCCCAGACCACACGGTTAGCCAAGGACCCTTGGCAACAGACCACCTAGGCTAGTCTTTCTGAAAGGGGACATTTCTCATGATTAAAGATGGCTCTTAGGATCTTTCCATCCAGTCTCAGGCAGAATCGGAACCAGGCTGGGGGAGGGGCACCT
>LZPO01087324.1:135063-156665 GCA_001675575.1 Neotoma lepida | reverse complement strand
TTTCAGTCACAGTCCCTTGACTTTAGGGTGCATTTCAATATTAGAAACCTGATGTGAGTTTCACTTTTCCCTAAGAGGTTAAGTACACCAGGTAGGTAATATTTCCATCTGTGATGCAAAACTAGAGAAATTCAGTAATTAACCTGCCCANGTTCTGGTGGTAGTGAAATTAAGAGTCCAGGCTTGATATTTTTTAGTTGTTTGTTTTTGACAGGATTTTATACATCCTAGGNTTGTTATGTACACAGGAGGATGACCTTGAACTCCTGAACTTCTTGCTTNTACTTCCTAAGTGCTGGGATTACAGGTGTGCACCCTCAAATCTGGCATCAGTGCAGCCCTTTAGAAGTGAAATCCTTTTGAACTCCATTAGCAGGGTTTGCAGCTATCACCGAATTCTAATTTCAGGACACTTACAGTCACTCTTCAGGATGCATCCCTGCAGTATCCCGGCAACCATGAGTGCACTTCCTCTCTCCGTGAATGGGNTCATTATATCTCAATGGATTCACAAAACACTTGGCCTTTGTGAGTGACTTTTAGTTACCATAATGTTTTCAAGGTTCATTGAGGTTATTCTTTCTTTAAATATATATACAATTTTTTGGTTGGGGCTGGCAAGATGGCTCAGTGGGTACAGACACCTGCTGCCAAGCCTGNCAATNTGAGTTCAGTACCCAAGGATGGTGGAAGGAGAGAACTGACTCCTGTGAGTGGTCCTCTGACCTCCACACAGTCACCCTGGCATGTGTGTGCCTACACACACACTCTTTCTCCCTTCCCTCTCTCTTCACACACACAGACACAGACTCAGACACACACACACACACACACACATTCACACACGCAAACACAGAAGTAAGTTAGATGGGATAAAATAAATAAATGTCATTAAACTTTCTTGGTTAGAATATAAAGTAATGGGTTTCCTGGTATTTTCATGCTAAGAATCATACTTTCTCATAATCCATGCTCTTTCCCCTGTTCCCTGTTGTCTTAGTCAAGGTCCTATTGTTGTGAAGAAACAACATGACCATGGAAACTCTTACAAAGGAAAGCATTTAGCTGGGGCTGCCTTACAGGTTCAGAGCATTATCAGCACGGCAGGAAGCATGGTGGCATGCAGGCAGACATGGTGCTGGAGAAGGAGCTGAGAGTTCTACATCCTGATCCTCAGGCAACAAGAAGAGAGCGAGCCTCTGGGCCTGGCCTGGACCCTTGAAATCTCAGAGCCCACCCCCAGTGATACATTTCCTCCAACAAGACCACACCTACCCCAACAAGACCACACCTACCCCAACAAGACCACACCTCCCAATCCCTTTCAAATAGTGCCACTCCCTAGTGACCAGCCATTCAAATAGATGAGCCTCTAGGGGCCATTCTTATTCAAACCATCACACCTGCCCACTCTGGCTCTTTCCTCTTCCTTCCAGATAATCCCCTCTGGTTTCTTATCACATGTACTCCATTACTCTCTCATTCCCTCCCTAAGATATCCCCTGTCTAGTTTCATCGTCTATACTCATGCACAACACAAGGCTGCAGTTCTTTACATATTACCNCTTCTATCATTACTTCATTTCTTTCCCCCCACAAGTAACACTCCGCTGTGTGAACATTATGGCTTGTTTGCCTGTTCATTACTTGTATTTTCTGGCTATTATTGATGATGCTATATATATATTGGTGTATAATTTCTGTTAGAAGCATGTGCTCAATTCTCTCCTGTATATATTTAAGCATATCCCATGATAACAACATTTTAGGAAATGTGGCACTCTTTTGAACGTAGCCTGCATTGGAACAAGGGTTCCAATATCTCCACATTCTTTCCAGCACTTGCCTGACTTTCTAACTACAGCCATCCCCCTGGATCCNCAACACCAGCTCATCATGGCTTTGATTTCTGCTTCTCTGGTANCTAATGATGTGAGAACTTCCATGCTAATTGGACATTTGTGTATCGTCTTTGGGGAATGATCTNTCTAGCTCCTTCACTCTGCAATTGGATTGCCTTTTTATTATTATGCTTAAAAATTCATATTCCAATAACAAATCTCTAATTAGATGTATGATTTGCAAATATCCCATCCTTGATAGGNCATCTTTCCCTAGAATGAATTGGGAAATATCTTTTATGCTTTTGGAAAAGTTTGTGAAGGACTGTTATTAGTTCTTTGAATGTTTAGTGGAATTCCCTAGTAAGACCATCTAGGCCTAGCTTTAAAAAATAGTACACTTATTATTTTTAATTTATTTATTTTGTGTGGGGTGGAAGGCTGTGTGCNTGCTATAGCATGTGTGTGNAAATCAGAGGACAACTTTGAGGAGTTGGTTTTCCCCTTTCACTGTGTGGTTTCGGGGTACTGAACTCAGGTCTTCAGGCTTGGCAGCAGCCTTTAACCTCTGAGCCATTTCAGCAGCCTGGGCCCNNCTTTTTGTGGGACGTTTTGAAACCAATTATTAGCAGGTTAATTTTTGTGTGTGTGATGCTAAGATAAACTCCTGACTTGGTTTGTTTCTAAGGGGGTAATTGGTTATTCTAACAACGCTTACTCAAATAATTTAGCTGTTCCTACCCATTATAAATGCCTAAACATAATATTTTGGTGTTTTGCCTGTGACTTTACTCCTGATAANATAGGAAGGCTATTTGCTTTATCAGTGGTCTGCATGTTATAGCCTTGAGAATTTCTTTGTCCTCTTGGGATGTGGTTTGGAAACAGGGAACTGGGGCAGGGACTGCGACTTTCCTACTATCATTGCTCATGTTGTGGTGAGGTCTGAACTTGACCTGCATACACTCTCGATTCTCTGCCTACGAAGCTGGGAGCACATCCTTGGACACTTTNTGCCCACATGGCTTAGGGAACCAAGCCGGGCCAGAGGCTCTACCCAGTTCTCNGGCCTGGATTCTTACGTCTGGTGACTCTCCAGACTTTGGAGTCTCCCTTGCCCCACTGGACCTATCTGTGTTTCCTGCCTCTCCCTGAATTCATCGTGTTCTCAGACCTTGGACTTGACCTTATTTTAGAGTTTATCCCTCAGCCCTTGAGAACAGTGAGTTCTGAACCTCACTCAGATCCAGGACATCATCCTGTCAGCAGCTTTTAGTCCTCCAGTTCATGCCTCTGCTTATCCCTGAACAATATGTTCTGATCCTCCCACAGTTGCTCATGATACAGTCTGAACATGTCTCCCCTGGCCTCAACACCCAGGAGATGTAGCCTCTGCTTGACCTGAAGCACCTCTTCTCCTTGTCACTACTAAGTAGGACAGAAGCATCCAAAGCCAGGGGAATGCTGAAAGGGGACCAGGGCAGCCACACAGAGCAGCTACGTGCAGAGACCAGAGGAGGCACAGGCTGGGGGTATGACTTAGGGTTGGGTTAATCAAGGAATTGCTCCATAGACTTTACAGGCCAATTTGATGGAGGATTTTCTTGATTTGCTCTAGCTTATGTCANGTTGACAAAAACACTAAGCAGAACAACTTGACCACATGAAGACCACATGGTGACTTTATTGAATGTCTGTGCCCACGGCTGGTAGGCACTTCACTGTAGAAACCCCTCAGGGGCTCCATAATGCCCTTCAGATAAAATATCTTCAGCATTGTCTGCATGCCCACACACTCAGCCCTGGCGCCCTCCACACAGGAGGATTTCATAGCTAGATCATGCCGTGTTTTCTCTTGGACTGTGTGTATGTGTGCCCTCTGCCTGAGCTTCTCTCCTTTCAGGCGCCCCTCTGCCCTTTTTTACAAGCTCAATTGCCACCTCCCTCAGGAAGTCCTCCGTGACACTCTGGGCTGGGTGGCTCCTCCCTATCTTCCATGGCATCTTTGTGTTGGCATAAGCTTGGATATCCCCCAGTCCTCTGGTCAGGTCTTACTCCATTTTTCTTGCACAACTGCAAAGAAACTAGCTATTGCTACATAGTTGGTGGAGTGTACCCAGCCACCTTCTGCCCACATACAAAGACACTAACAAGCCAAGTGTCGAGCCATGAGCCCCGGGCATCTCTTTTGGCCTTATGTAGGCAAAGCTTGCCAGTAGTGCAGTACCCTGGCCCCTGCATCTCTTCTGAGGTAATCCTGTATCAGGTCCCTCCCTTGTCTCCTCAGCTCTTGGGTGCTCACACAGGGAAGGGTCACTGTGGGACTGGCTTCTCTGGTTAGATTGCTAACCTTCCAAAGGCAGGCATATGCTTTCTCCCTGGCTAACTGAACCCAAGTCTCCCTGTAGTCTACTTTTTCACTGGTTTCAGGGAAAATGGGCTTTTATATTCTTAGTAACCAAGGAGACAGGCATTCCAATGTCAAAAGCTTCCAAAGCATTCTGAGTAAGGTTCTTAGGTGTGTCCAGCAACTATGCAAGACCTAACCGCTCACACTGGACCACTCCCCTCAACCCTGGGCTTGAGGCTCCTCACTTGAAGGCCAGGCGCCCCCTGGTGGAAGAACATAGTCTCTTCTGAAAAACCAAACACCNGGCAAACTTCATGACACCCAGCACCGAAGCTCTCCTGGGAGCACAAAGCAGATTACTGTTTAAATTGTGTAATGTAATAATATATATTGTTTTATTCCTGATAATAAAACTATGCCTACTCATGTTATAAAATTTAGCAATTGTAGTGAATTATAATAAAGGGTCAAGGAAAAAGTCACCACAATTCCCACCTTCCTAAGAGAGCCAAAGGTAGTGTTTTTGGTGTATTTTTCCCTCCAGCTCTTTCTTCCTTTCTTCCCGTGTGTGTGTATGTGTGTGTGTATGTATGTGTGTGTCTGTGTCTCTCTGTTGTATATGTACGTGTGTGTATCTCTGTGTGTATATGTATATGTGTGTGTGTATGTCTATCTGTGTGTATATGTGTGTGTGTGTGTGTGTGTGTGTGTGTGTGTGTAGGCCAGACATGGAGGTCACATGACCTTCTTGTACTCCCCTCCTGGTTTTTTTAAGGCAGGTTCTCATTGAACCTGGAGTTTGCTCATTCGGCTAGACTGACTGACTGCAAGCCTCATGGATCTTCTGTTTCCATCTCCTCAGGGCTGAGATGACAAGCGTGTAACCTCAGGTCTTCCTGCTTGCAAGGCCAGCACATTCCTGAGTTCCTACTCCAACCCTTCTTTGTTCTTTTTCTATATAAACACAGGAGTTGGCTGTACATTACTCTAGTTATTGCGGCCCACCACCCTCTTGCAATATTCTCAACAAAATATTCTTAAAATACAGGAAATATCCAAGCAATCCACAGAGGCATCTGTATGTAGCGTATACATTAACCTACACATTTAAAGTTGACATCACTTCTCCATGAGGTGACTGAGCCCATGGCCTGGAAGCCTGCTGCCCTAGTTAGTCTGAAACCTGCCTTCACCTGTCTTTGTTAG
This sequence comes from Neotoma lepida, assembly GCA_001675575.1. Classification (NCBI taxonomy): domain Eukaryota; kingdom Metazoa; phylum Chordata; class Mammalia; order Rodentia; family Cricetidae; genus Neotoma; species Neotoma lepida. Next base: position 151,268 of record LZPO01087324.1, on the reverse strand, counting down.
GGCTTCTATTGCTGTGATAAAACACCATGACCACAGCCGGGCTGTGGTGGCACACGCCTTTAATCCCAGCACTCAGGAGGCAGAGGCAGGAGGATCTCTGTGAGTTCGAGGCCAGCTGGGCTACCAAGTGAGTTCCAGGAAAGGCGCAAAGCTACACAGAGAAACCCTGTCTCGAAAAACCAAAAAACAAAACAAAACAACAACAACAACAAAAAACCATGACCACAAACAAATCAAGGAAAAGTGTTTATTTCATTTTACAACTCTCTAGTCACACTCACACACAGAGGAAAGTCAGGGCAGGAACCTGGAGGCAGGACCTGGCACAGAGGCCATGGAGGGATGCTGCTTACTGACTTGCTCCTCCTAGATTGCTCAGTTGGCTTTCCTACACTACTTAGGACCACCTTCCTAGGGTTGGCTCCACCCATAGTGAGCTGGTCCCTCCCACATCAGCCATCAATCAAGAAAATTGGCTTGCCCACAGGCCAATCTAGTGGTAGCATTTTCTCAGTTAAGATTCCTTCTTCCCAAATGACTCTAGCTTGTGCCAAGCAGACATAACACCAGCCCTCAGTGTGTCTGCCTCCCCACCCTGTGGCTTTTCTTTTATACAACACTAGTTGCCTTCTACCTTCCACAGGCCTTCCTTATTGCTTTAGCTCATTGTGTCTTGGGGACAGTGGACTAAAGGGTTAAATAAATGTTGACTGCTCTGGCTGGCATGCTATATATCCTGTTTTGAATCTTTATTCTAAATGAAGTCAAGACCAAATGAGGGTTACTGTATTTAAGAATCTTCAAAGGCCTAGAGAACCTGGGAACTCCAAGGTGGGCCTGTTACCTCAAAACAGCCAGTTGCCAGAACTCAAGAGGCCAGGTCTCTTTCCCATCTAAAGACACTGGCTGATTCTACTCTGGGTCACAGATTTCCAGGGTGCGCCCAGCGTGCACCAGCAATCAGGGAAGTGTGGAAGGCCACCACACGGACTGCTCATGATGTTACAGGAGAGGCTGGGCTGCTTATGTAGAAAATGGGAAGTGAAGTTATAATCAGTGTGAGATTGGCCATAAATTGACAATGACTGAAGCACGGTGAGAGGTGTGTGAAAATTCATCTTTATTTTTCATAAGTTTGTATATTGTTCATCATAAAGTCCTAAAAAATAACAAAGTGAAAAGTAGCTGTACCCATTTNCATTCTGTGCAGGGGATGAAGGATAACAATGATACTGAAAAACAGCAGCACAGCATGGAAGCATCCTAAGGATCCACTTCACACTATGTTAAACTATTTTAAGAAATTCTTACATAGACTGGGAGTTTAAAAGGTTGAGCATAAAGAGTTTTGAACCATAAAAAACAAACTGCAAGGACCCACTTATATAAGTATAAATGGATAAACCTGATGCTTCATTTTCATTGTTAACTGGATTTGGAATCACCTGGGAGACACACCTGTGAGTATGTTGGGATGGCATTTCCACTGTGCGTATGGGAGGTATCATCCCACGGGCTGCAGTCCCAAATGTTCTGGTTTTTTGTTTTATTTTGTTTTTAAGATGAGGGTCTTACTTTGGCTGTCCTGGAATTTGCTATATAGACCAGGCTAGCCTGGAACTCACAGAAGTCTGTCTGTCTCTGCCTAAGTGCTGGGATTAAAGATGTGTGTCACCACACGCAGCCATAAATATTTTATGTGTTTGAGTGATTCACTTGCATGTATGTCTGTGTATCATGTGTGCCTGTTGGAGGCAGAAAGGGGGCGTTAGATCTCCTGGAACTGGAGTCACTCATGGTTGTAAGTCATCATGTAGGTACTGGGAATTGAACCCTAGTCCTTTGGAAGAGCTGCCAGCGCTGTTGCCTGCTGAGCTCTCTCTCTCTCAGTTTCCCAGATGAATTAGAAAAGGGGGAAAGGAAGCTAACAGAGCACCAGCACTCATCTCTATAGACTTTCTGATTCCGCACACAGTGGTGATCAGCTGTCATATATACCTGCCGCTGTGCTGTCCGCACCATGATTGACTGTACCTCCTTTTAAACTATGTGCCAGAATAAATGCTTCCTTCCTTCCTTCCAAGTCGCATCCTGGGTGGTGATTTGGCTCCGAGGTAGAACACCTCCTGAGCACAGATCTCTGAGTTCCGTCCTCAGCACTGAAGAAAAGGTAAAATAAACATGGATTTTAAAAGTTGCTTTCTGGGGCTGGAGAGATGGTTCAACAGTTAAAAGCACCTGTTGCTCTTGCAGAGGGCCCAAGTTCCCCCACACCCCATATTGGGCAGCTCACAACTGCCTATACTGCCAACTCCAGGGCATCTGGTGCCCTCTTCCAGCCTCTGAAGGCACCTGCACACACACACACACACACACACACACACACACACACACACACACTAAAAAAAATCTTTAAAAAAAGTGTGTCATGTATTTTGCCAGTGATGAGAGACTAATGAGTATAATAACTAATGAAAAATTATAGCTTCAGTAGGTGAAGAGCTAAGGTTGAGAGGGAATTTAAATTCTGGTCAGAAGAAAAGAAGCCACAAGACCACGCCCCTTCCCCTCCAGCAATGATAGGGTGTTCCTGCCTCAGGGTTCCCCTCTTCTAGCCTTTGGGAGCAGATAGGAAACAAAGCAAGTACCCACGGAACTCTCAAAAACCACGTCTGTGGGGCAGAAGACAGTGACCTACCTGNTACCACCACATATCCAGGTTGCTGGGGGAGTCAGCACTCCCTTCATGCAAGGAAATGCGCCACGGCAATCACCCAGGCTGTGTGACCCTGCCCCAAATGGGAGAGGAGCCAGGGTCACTGAGAATCCCACTTGGGCACTTTCCCCATGTCTGCAGTATGCACTGGAAGGCTGTGTGGGAGAGCAGGGTGTCTGGGTGGGACAGCCTACATTCTCTCGCACTTACCCTGGCACTTGCTATCTTTTAGCCCTATTACACACTCCCTTCCTCTTCAAGGGTCAGGCCCGGGGCCCCAGCAGATGAGCCTCTGTGGTCACAGGCCCCTGAGGGTAATTGCCACTCTAGAGAGCTGCCCAGAGTTACAGGAAAGCAGCTTCAAAAATAGAAATAGCTGCAGTAAAGACTGTGGTCAGAGTTGTGACACACAGCGAACTCACTTTCTCTCTTCTTGACAACTGACTTCTGAGAAATAGTCTTTGCCGTTGAATAACAGGTTGGCCTCTGGATGCTCCAGTTCCCGGAGGGGTACAGAGGACACAAGGGTCCTGAGGGTGGGTAATGGCCCTGCCCTCCTTTATCTGACCTGCTTTTATTCAGCAAACTTTCCTAGCCAAACTGGGCCTTTTCTGGGTGTGTAACTGGCTGACTACACATCTTTTAAATTGGATTTACTCTTGCACAAAGCCGCTTGTCTTGTGGGTGTGTGGATGGAAATATAGTATCACAGTCATGCTGAAATGCATTTCTTTCCAGAAATCTTCGACTTCTGGTTTTTGCTGCCCCACACAATGTTTTCCTTGTCATAATTGCAACTCCGTTCCACCAGCTAGCTCCCCAGGAAATAAAAAAAGGCAAATATTATAAGATGGACATCTAAATACTAAAAATTACAGGAAGGAAATCAGGGGAGTGGATCAGGATGCTCTCTCAGGACAGGAGGAGGACAACAGATGAGCCCTGATTGAAAAACTCCCTGCACCTGAGTGGGATGGATGGAAACACCACTGATGACTGTAAAACATCAAAATCATGTCAAATAGAAGGCCCTGCCAGCTTCTGGTAGAGAACATAGGCCCCCCTCCCACTACACATGTTGGGAAAACCCTGAAAACTGGAAGAAAATGGAAAAGTGCCTGTAAATCCTGAAAGGAAGCAATGAGTAATCTAGAACTGTACATCTGGATGAAGTGTTAATGGGAAATAACATAAGATGTCCAGACATGCAAGGCTGCAAGCAGTCCCCTCCCACCTACTCCTGGTCAGGAAGCTGCTGCGGGATGGGTGCNGGCAAAACAAGGATCGCAGACAGAAAAGGAGCAAGGCCAGGAACAGGAGACTCCACCTGGAGGAGAGGATCCTGAGTCTGGACACTGAAGGAACACTGCAGGGTGGTAACTGTGTCCCTGGAACAGGAGATAAGGACAGTTCGATGTGAGCAAATTGGGAGACCCTGCAAGATCACGTATGAGAAACCTAGTGGAAACGAGTCTCTCTAGAAGAGATCTCCACAGCTGTTAGAGAACTCAAGGATGGGTCATTAAAAAGTTTATGCAAAACTAGTCCAAAACTAATCAAGTAAGAAAGATTAAGGCAAGTATTAGCTCAAGGAAAGAAAGTGTGAGAAAGAAATAACCTTAGCTGATTATATGGTTCAGTTCGGAATCGCATGAGAACTGGTAATATGGATAATGAATAGTGATTGAAATAAAATTATGATATAATTACATTGGGTGGGGCTAGGGGATGCCAAGAGAGGGGTTGGGAGGGTAAAGATAATGTCTCAAGCCGGAAATCAAGAAAAGCCTTCTATTTAAAGGTACGGGAGCTGGCTGGGTTGGTGGTGGTGACATCTGCAATCTTAGCTAGCACTTGGGAGGTAGAAGCTCAAAGGAAGGCCAAGTCATCTTTGGCAACATATCAAGTTCAAGGCCACCCTGGGTTACATAAGACCCCCATCTCAAAATAAAACAAAACAAAATAAAAATAAACATTGAAGTAAAAAGTAAAATAATCCATAAGAACAAGAAGCTTCCTGTGGGACTGGTTGGCAAGGGAAGACTAGATCCTGTCATTTCTCGTAACAGACCATATTGAACTATTTGATTCTTTCAGTAACATATAATTTTTTGGGGGGAAAAAAAAAAGACCCTCAGCTAATTCACAGTGGAAACGCTTAAGTATCTTAAAATGGACTGAAATCTTGTTGGGGTCAAGGAAACTATTTAGGCTCAAACATGGACAGGATAGGTGCCTCAGCTGGTAAGCATGGTTGTTGCTCCTACAGAGGGCAGGAGCTTGGTTCTGACAGCTCACAACTNCCTATAATTCCTGGTCCAGGAGATCTGAACCCCTCTTCTCATCCCCATGGGCACCCACACACATATGTGCACACAGATACTGACAACATGCACATACAGAAAGATAAAATCTTAAACAAAATCCCCACAAATGGATACTTTTAGCTATTTGAGCAGAGCCTGTAACAACTGACTGGCACAAAGCCAAGCATGAAGGCCTCAGGGCAGGAAATGCCAAGTGATGGCTTCACAGAAGCCCTACTTGGCTGCAGAGAAGGGCCGAAGACGTAACATGGACCCCTGGCCTTGTCTAGAAGACTCTACTTCCTGGCTGGTACCACCAAACCAGGGCATGTGGCTGCATGGTGTCTGGGAAGCCAAGGAGAAAGAAGCCATCTGTTATCTGTANTTTAAACGCACAAGTTGTGTTTCCCCAGATTTGCCCAGGTATTTCTCTCTGTTTTCCCTTTGCTACCCTGAGAAGCATGGAACCATGCCTCTATGGTTCCAACCATGGAAGGAATTGGAACCCCATGTCTTTCTGGTGGTTGAGTGGTGCAGCTAAGAACAGTTTAGTAGATCTGCAGTATGCTGACTCCTGAGTCTGCAGTTACCACAGGGCCCAGCAATCCCACCCAAGAGTGCTGAAAGCCTAAGTCTGCATAAAAACACGTAAAAGCATGCTCAGAGCACCACATCCACACTAGCCAACAAGTGAGAGCCACCCACATTCCGGTTAGCTGTGTGTGGTAAACACGATGTAGCATTAGCCTTGAGCAGGAATGAAGTCCTGACATGCTACATCGTGCAGAAGCCTAGAAAACACTTGGCTAAATAAGAAATCAGACACAAAAAACCATGAGCTGTCTGGTTCCATTTCTATGCAGTGTCCAGAAGAGGCAGATCCAGAGGCAGAAGGTAGATTAGTGGTTGCTGGGGTTGGGGAGGATCAGAAGAGTGTTAATGGTGTGGGGTTTTTCTTCGAGTGATGGAATTAAATAACGGGGGATGGGTGTATGATACTGTAAACACATTAAAATCCACTGAAGCGCGTGCTTTAAAATGCTGAAGAGNATTTTGTGTTGTGTGAATNTTATCTCAATACAAAGACAAAGACTAGAACTGTCAGGATGTGATGTTAGAATCCAGCCTCTGTCCATGCCACGATATTGGCCGCAGCCCCTCCCCTCTCACAGTTACAGACAGGCACCAGGAGACACTGTGAATCTCTAGCTAACAGACTCACCTAGGGGAACTGAAAGTACACAACAAAGGGGCTGTTGGCACCACACCCTGCTCATCACCCTCTTCCCTGTCTACTGCCTGGGAATCAGTCTAGCTGTACCTTCCCCCATTCTCAGAAAGGTACCAAAGAGACCCCCCACTTCTGCCACAGGAGCCCTGATTTCCCTTCAAGGGACTCCTCATATTGGAATTTCCCTAGGAATCTCATGGTAGGAAGAGGAAAAGAAGGCCAAAGAGCTAGCTGAGCAGGTAAAGGGTGATTGCCAGCAAGCCTGATGACCTGAGTTCGATCCTGGGGAACCACATGGTGAAAGGAGAGAACCAACTCCTGTAAATTGTCTTCTGACCTCTGGTTTGTACTGTGGTGCACACACACGCATGCACACACACTAGAACTAAACAAACAAATAATAAATGTAGTTTAGCTGGTGAGATGGCTTGTTAGGTATTTGCCACCAAGCCTAATGACCCAAATTTGATCCCCGAGACCTACATCTCCAGCCAGAAACCTTGTCATGCATGACACACACACACAGCATGAACGGACTCAGTTTTATGAAATCCAAGTTAATAATGGCCAGGGAGGCTTGGAGGGGCACATTCCCTCCCACCCTGTGGGTTTTGAGTAGTCTGGAGATTGGAAGAGGGAAAAGAGGAATGATTTAAGAACTTTCATGTAGAGATAAAAAAAAAAAGTTTAAAACAAAGCATCGTTAAGGCTGGAGAGCGAGCACTGGCTGTTCTCCAGAGGACCCATGTTCGATTCCCAGCATGGTACTTAAAACTGTAACTCCTGTTCCAGGGATCTGACACCCTCTTCTGGCCTCATAGGCACCAGACACATATGTGGTACATGGATATACATACAAGCATAATGTGAATATACATTATAAAAATGAAAATCAACCTCCCACAGCAATATAAACTAAACCCTAGTTTATATCAAAGGAGACAACAAAAGGAAANCATCATCAGTTTGCTGCTCTCAAGAACAAGAGTCTTGCTGAATTAGAGAAAAACACAGGGGGTTTTGAAAAATGTATACATTTATTAAAAATTTGAAGTTACTTTAAAAATGTGAAGTTACTTTACACTATAAATTCAGAAGTCCTGGGTATTGGGCACAGATAGATTCAGGTTTCCAGGAGTCTTTAAGGTTTCCTATGGCATTCCTCATTGTTCTGGGGGTTTGGTGCTTTAGGAGTCCCTGCCCTNGAACCCTGGCTACCCAACAGCAGCAGCTCAAGAACCCCAGAACAGATGGGAGAGGCTCTGGTGTGCTTATAGCCAAATGCAGACAGCAGCACTTTAGTGAGTGGATGTAGTTCTTCTGGAGTTCTTTGGAGTGATATATCTGTAAGACCATTTCCCCACTTAATGAAGAGCCCCTCGGTGGATGTAGTTCTTCTGGAGTTCTTTGGAGTGATATATCTGTAAGACCATTTCCCCACTTAATGAAGAGCCCCTCGGGGGCCCCCTCCAAATGCTGGCCCCATCGCAACCCCAGGACTCCATGTAGCACACAGGTAAAAACGTCTCTAGGCAGGAGGATTTCCTCAGTTCTTATCCAGCCATCTGAAATTGTCCCTTAGAGGACCAGTTAGGCAGGTAAAATGGTTTTACAATTTTAAAACTTAAATTGTTTCCAGATATACAGGATGGTCGTTGCAATGATGCAGGACAGAAAAGCATTGATCAGCAGTCTCCAAAAGCTGAGTGGAAAGGGGTTCTTGAAGAAGTTGCAAAAGCCATCCTGCAAGGGGCAGAAGAGGAGAATTAGACTAACTCCCCATGAACAAACCTGAGCTCCAAATACACAGAAGGCTNAGCTGAAGAGATGGCTCAGCAGTTGAGAGGACTGTCTACTCTCACAGAGGATTTGGGTTCAGTTCCCATCACTTACATGGTAGCTCACAATTCTGTAACTCCAGGTCCAGGGGATCTGACATCCTGTTCTGGCTTCCCTGAGCACNGCCTTACATGGCCCACAGAACACATACAGGTACTCATCCACACATAATAAAAATATCTAAATAAAAATTCACAGGCTGGGTAGTGGTGGCACATGCCTTTAATCCCAGCCCTCGGGAGGCAGAGCCAGGNGGATCTCTGTGAGTTCGAGGCCAACCTGGTCTACAGAGCGAGATCCAGGACAGGCACCAAAACTACACAGAGAAATCCTGTCTTGAAAAACCACCACCACCACCACCAACAACAACAAAATCACAGGAAGGGCTAGTGTGGAGTTTGGAGGTCAAACNTGATCAGCATGCACAAGGCCCTGGGCCAGTCTCCAGTATGAAAAACCCTCTAAAATACATGGGAGGTTCTAGATCACGCCATAAAATGAAAGGCATGTGGCTACCAGACACCTCATAGGATTTGTTCACAGCAGTTCAACTTGCATAGAAGCAACCATCTAACTGTCCCATATGTCAGAGATGCCTCATAACACCTCATATTTTACCTCAACACTGAGGAAAGACATCTAGGAGAACTCTAGTAAACCTCTCTTTACTCTGATGCCTTCCCCACAACCTCCAATAAAATTGAAAAATTTAAACCTTGGGCATTCCCTACTTTGATGGCACCTGCCTGTCTTTAGCTCTTCTGTTTACTCTTGACCTTCCCTCTACAAATCAAGTTCAAAATGGTTTCAAAACTCATCAGGGACCTCCTGACTTACATGTGGTTACCCCTTTAATAACAACCTTGGTTCTTACATCCATAGTCTTCCTTGTTAGCACACTGCCCACCTCAACTCATCCAAACTGCTGTGGGGCACATCACACAGGCTCACCATCCTTCCACTGTGCCAATACAGGCATCAATCTCCGACTCAGATACCCCAAGATAGGAGACATACTGACTCCACACCAACCCAAGTCAGTATGTAGCAACCAGAGATCGAACTCAATGCTACCCCAAAACAGAAAGGCTGGGAAGGTTGTATTTGGACCAGAGTATATTCAAGCCATGCTCACTTGCAGAAGCTACTTTCTATACCTNCACAGCTTAGACAAAAGAAATAGTAGATGCTCCGTTGAAAGCCAGACTGTGAATTTGTAAGCCTCTCTTCCCCAAAGGGCATTTACCAACCCCAGGCTACCTGAGGCCCTAAGCAATCAGGGACTATGGGAGCACACACATTAACTAAAGGATCCAACCTTTCCCTCGTCCCTGCTGCTCCAGAATCAGTGACATCCCAACTACAAGCACATAGTCACCACTATGTGGCATGGGACCTCCCCTTCCTCTGGAGCCTATTAAGAGGGGACTCTGGCTTTGTCTCATAGAGCTAAACTCTACGNAGAGCCCCTGCCATGCTGTCTTTCCATGGTATTAATAACTGCGAATGAATCTCTTATCCAAAAGAAAACCTGCCTCAATATTCCTCTTGAACCCACCCAAGTCTGAGAACTTAGAGAGAGAGAGGAGTGAGGAGGGAAAAGGAGGAGAGGCACGAGAGGGCCGGGAAGCAGNGAGAGAAATGAATACTGTCTTATGACCGCTTCAGAGGGCTCCGAGAAGGTTCTCACAAACCCAGCTGGAGGTGGTCCTCAGGCCCANTGAAGACTCATACATCAGGAATAGGGCAGGAATTACTGCTAACACATCANACCTCCTTTCTTTCTCAGGTGGTTTAAATGCAGACTGCTGACAGGAAGCTTTTTTGTATAACAGGGTTTAATAGTTAAGGTACATTTATCCCCTAACATGGTCACTTCCGTTTTGACTCAACCCCAATGAGGAGGGAAGTAAGGAAACCTGAGGCCAAGCTCAGCATGTGAGCTAAACTAGGGTAGAGCTCGTTTTTCTTTTCTGGTGGTGCTGGGGATCGAACCCAGGGCCTCACAGATGCTAACAGCCTNCTATCAAGCTTTATTCCCATCCTGGTGTTTTCCTTGATCACTAGCTCTGTGTAGCTGCCTCTTTAGCTTACACCACAGAGATCAAGGACCAACAGAAAGCCAGGAGCCTGGAGGCTGCCCAGCAGGGAAAACTGCAGTGGGTGAGAAGTAAAGATCCTAGTCACGGTCCTCACACACATTCACAACCCCTAGGGCTTCAGTCTCCTAAAGAGTTAGAGAAAGGAGAGGAAGCTCTGGAGAGCTTGGGCGAGGCCACAGCTCCCTTTATACTACTTGGGCATATCAGACCTACTATGCCTACCCATACCCACTTACTATGAGGGTAAGGGTTAGGGTAAGCCATGTGTGCCTGGCCACCCCTGAGTGAATTTTTATGACAACTATTGAGCAAGGGCAATCTGAGTGCCTATAAAGAAATCCTTGGGCTGGGAACCCGGCTCAATGAATGCTCGCCTAGCATGCTCAAAGCCCGGGGGTTCATATCCAGCACCACAGAAACCAATCATAGTGACAGAGCCTGTAATCCTAGTACTCCTGGGATGAGAGCAGGAGGGCCATAGTGCCAGGAGGCTATGTAATGAGGCTAGCCTGGGCTACGTGAGACCCTGACTTTAAGAAAAAAAAATAGTGAAGAAATAAAATCGGACTGCACAGTAACGCTGAAGTGCTCCTGGTCTCTGAGAGGTGCTCAGGCCAGCACCCTTCACCGCACCCCCACACACCATCACTCCCACGTTCAGTGGTCTCACCCAGCCATCATGAGCCTCCAGCCAGGAACGATGCTGTTCCAGGAGCCGACTGCACAGCAAGTCCACTATGAGCTGGCAATCTCGGGCCACTTGGGCTTGATTCCTCAGACCATTCTCCTTCCTGATAGCCTTGCAAGGGCCTTGATTCAGAAGCGTCCCCGCGAAAGTCAAGAGCAACACCAGGCGGCCCCAGTTGAAGTTCTGGACATCGGAGAGCACCGCATCGGTCATCTGTGTCATCAGCTGCAGGCGGTTGCCCTGGTAGCCATGGAAGGAGGAGAAGAAAACCCGATGCTGCNGTTGGACCTGCTCTGCTACAGAGCGCAACAAGGCCGCCTCAGCTGACCTGGGCGGTGGCTCAGGNGTGCCTGGCTCCCGCGCGCAGAATGTCAAGTAATCAATCAGCAGCCTTCTGGTGCGTTCCAGCAGCTGATCCTCCTCCATTCTCTGGCCTCTGCACCGGCCTAACCCCAGCCGGCTTTCTAGGCTGCTTCTTGCCTCCACCCCTCCCAGACCTTTAGTAATCTCACTTGCACCTGTTGGAAGGAGAGAAGCCTGTGATGGAGCAAACAAGAGCCACGTGAGACCCTTGGATTACTGTTCACCTTCCGGATTAAGAAACAGTCGGGGTCTGGAACTTTCTAGAGCTTGCTAGGCCTTAGAATTGTCATTCTCCTGCCTCGGCTGCCTGAAACGCTGGGATTACAGGCTTGTGCCATCAGGCCCAGATAGAAGCTGTGTCTTAACTTGCTATTGACTGGACCGACTTGTTTGGAAAATGAGGATTATATAAATCATTTTGCAAAGCAGCTGTCCTAGGTTGGTGGAGGCAATATGGCCCCAACCCCTGACTTTTGCCTATGTCTGACCTACCAGCTGTGCTCCCTAGAATCTCTGCTGCCTTCCTTTGAACGAGTCTCTAGTACAGTGGTTCTCAACATTCCTAATGCTGTGATCCTCACAATATGGTGACTCCCAATAATAAAATTATTTCGTTGCTACCTCGTAACTGTGATTTTGCTACTGTTATGAATTGCAAATACCTGATAGGCAGGATATCTGTTACTCGATCCCCAAAGGAGGTCACAGGTTGAGAACTACTCCTANAGTAGGTAACAGGTCTGCTGGGCTCTAGCCCTTGTGGGCCCTCTTGGGGCTCCTTTTTGACTTTCTGTGATGCTGAGGTGACCCCAAGTTTCCTCTGAGGCCCTTTCCCAGAGGTCACCTGTGTCCAGCTGTCCTGGTCCCTTCTTTATGTCCACACTCTCTAGAGGCCTGCTTTAATCCAGGGCTGTCTCCCTGAGGAGCAAAGAGAGCTCTCTCGAGTGTCAAAGTATAACCCAGAACCATCATGTGTCTCTGAGACTTTAAGGGACATTTAAATAATACTAAGGACATAACAAAAATACATGTGGCATTTCTCACTCTCAGTTCCAAAGAGACTACTGAAGTGACAGTAGTATCCTGATGGCTGCAGGAATGTCCTTTCTGCATTCTGAGGGTCTTTCTGAGGAGCAGAGGTCTAGGACTGGGCCTACACAGGCAAAGTCAACACTATGCAAAGAGTCAGGCAGAGTAGGATAAGACAGGGGACTGGGCAATCTGGGGATGCCCCCCCTCCCTGCTTCTCAGGGACAGCAAATTTTTGGCTGGTCAGATGCCCAAGGCCATGCACAGTGCCAGTTTTACCCAGGAATGATTACCAGGGTCCAAGGTGACCTTTGATACCCAGTACTCTTAAAAAAAAATCTTCTTAAAGATGGNGTTTTGGGACTGGGGCTGTAGCTCAGTTGTAGAGTGCTGGTGAATCATGCCAGATGGTCTGGGTTTGGTCCCAGCAGGGCGCCTACAATTTTAGTGCATCCAGTGTGTAGTACACACTGTCAAACCCAATGTTCCAGCACCTGAGAGGCAAAGGCAGAGGGACCAGAAGTTTACGATCATCCTTGGCAATGTAGCGAGTTTGAAGGCAACCTGGGATATATGATTCTTTGTTTCATAAAAAACAAAACAAGGAGCATGAGATTGTTCAGCAGGTAAGCATTCTTGTTACCAAGCTGAGGATCTGAGTTCGATACCCAGGCACCACTCGGTGGAAGGAGCAAACAGACTCCCACTGGTTGTACTCGGACATCTGCATGTGCTCTGTGGCATGTATATTCACCTATATACACACAGAATAAATGATTAGAATAATGAGCATATTAATATAAAAAAAGAGAAAAAATAACCCACACACAAAATGAAAGGATGAGGTCTCACTATGTGGCTGAGGCTAGTCTTAAGCTCTTGGGCTCAAGCCATCCTCCTGCTTCTGCCTCAGAAGCACTTGGACTTACAAGTGTGCACCACCACTTCGTTAACATGACATTTTACTAGATAAGGTGTTTCTAAAAGAACAAACTTCTACACTTTTAGAAGAAAAAAGAAAGAAAAAGCAGGGACCTTGTAAGAAGCAGCAGCCAGTAACATCTAGAAGGAATTGCTGATTCAAATAAAGACAGGATACTCCTTTGATAGCAAAGACATCATTATTCACGACCTGCCCATCAGTCTGTGTAAGTACAGCCGCTGTGCAGGAACTCAAATATCATTTATATGAGAACACCCACTTAGGCAACATCAACTTAGGCATTTCTGATAATACTACTAGTAGGCTTTTAAACCAATTTAGTGTCTCGTCTTCCCATGCCAGAAGGTTCTGTTGGCTCTCAGTAGCATTTGTGATATAAATGGCAACCAGTTTTTCCCCTCAAGTGTAGGGGAATGCCCCACCCTAGACCACCATCCATCACAGCATCACAAAGTCAAACATATGGCCTGTTTTCGGCNTGCGTCTGCTTCATTTCTAAAGGCTCTCTCAGACAGAAACATTTCATCTATAAAAATACAACTGAACAGGTTGGGNAAAAAGATACTTTTACATAAAAACAGTTTTTAAAAGTGGTTCTGTGTAGTCACATTTGGAAGTGGAATTTTCTTCCGTGAAAGATCAGTGAACAGTCATTCTTACAGTCCATGTCCAGAGGAAGGCTCTAGAAGCCACAGTCCACACCAAGAAAAGGTAGAGTTTAAAGTGCTCTGAAGACAGACGAAATTCAAGGAAGCAATGAGGGACATTTTAAATGCTGATAAATGTGGAATTCTATTGGTTGGAATAACTTCAAAAACAGACAAATTTTACAAAGTGTTTGAGATGAAACAAGGACTTGAAGGGACAGTTGAAGTGCCAAGACCTACAGGAGTACATTTCCAGGAAGGGGACGGTTTTCATGGTGACACTGGAGGGGCTGAATGAGTGCTGAGCTGTGAAGTTGCTCCCATAAGATAACCCGCGGGAAGTCCTGGGTTCCTCTAGAAGTCATATCTACATGGGAGGACACATGTTCTTCTTGTANACTGTGAGAGGATTATGCCCAAACCTGAGAAGAAACAGATCATTTTTAGTAGTTAGTTATTCATAAAAATTGAGTTTCAAAGAGGAAATCAGGGTGTGTACACACACACACACCACTCACACACTCCACCAAATAGGGCTCTCAAGGGCTTCAGCATGCTTGACACTTACCCCTCAGAGGCCCTGTCTACAGGGCCTCTGCAACCTGCTCACCAGCCACTGGTGATGCCCTGGGATTGAGACCTGAACCATGTGTCTCTTCACAGCTCATTGTTATCAACACCTCATGACTAAACTTGGTTTTTGTAATGTTGCAAAAAGATCTTTTTATGTATGTGTCCTAAAACTAGACATTCAACCTACTCCCATTAAAATAAATAGAACATGAAGGACTGCTTACTTTCTAGGACCTTATTAAAATATTTTCATTCATTTATTATTTAGTGTGTATGTGTCTGTGTACATGGGCTTGTGTGTGCTGTAGTGTGCATGAGTAGGTCAGAGGATAATTTGTGGGCATCAATTCTCTCCTACCACTATGTGGGTTCCAGGAATCAAACTCAAGCTGTCAGCCTTGGCAGCAAGCGTCTTTACCCACGGAGACATCTTGTTGGCCCTTCTAAGACTTTCCTTAAAATCTGCCCCTCACCCTCTGTCAAGCAATGTTAAAATTATTATGCTTCAAATATGTCCAAGCCTAATCAAGTTTTTATCCAAAGATCCATCTCAAAGTAGACCCCTAAATCCTCACACAAGTCTGTGTCAGATTTGGNATCTTGCATAGCAATAAGCAATGTGCTTAGCACTTACATGCTCTAGAAACACCTGATGTGGGGACCCACAGAGGCTCCCTAGGAAGGCCTTACTCAAGGTTAGAAAGTCTGAGTTTGCTTTGCCCAGCAGGGCTGCATAATGGGATGACTTGCCAAAGATGTGGTTACCAGGTGTTTTGAAGGGTCTACACTTGTTGGTACTTTATACCTCAACCTTGGAAGGGGGACGTCTTTTGCTCCTCCCCTCNCTGATGTATAAAAAGCCCATCATGAATAAAGTCGAGGTGGCTGGGGATTGACCCAGGGCCCTCCTGAAGCTATCCTGTGTCTCAGTCTTTCTCGTCATCTCTGTCTCTATTTCTATCTAATACTTCCTCATTCCTCACTCCTCCTGCTAAGAACCCGGGTTGGAGCTGCTCTCCTACTCCAATGCCCACCTCCTTGCTTTTTGCTATGGTGGTGGTACTCCAGTGGAGTTGAAAGTCTGATCAAAGTCACAAGGCCCCTTTCTGGAATAGTATTCACANAATCAGGAGATCATCCTAGGGGCCTTCACAGCCTCACAGGGGTCTGTGACTTGACATATGAAATCTGTACTGGTATGGAGAACCCTTCAGCACAGGGAGTAGAGACTAGGAACCTGTGGCTTACTCAAGGCCAGAATCACAAAAAAATCAGACATTTGGGGGAAAACAAAACATTTGTGTTATCTAGCTCCATTATTCTTTCGGAGCATGCTGATACTCTTGGTCTCTCTGAATGCCTGTGTGGATGAAGTCCCTAACCTCCCAGAGACACCCCCTGGCATCTGGAGTTCTGGCCATGAGAATGCTGGTTGACAGCCTGTCTCAGGAAGGCCACTGGTCCTTCCTTTCCTCTCATACAGGAAAATGGGGGCATCTCTCTTACTCTTAGGGTGTGATCCCATGATCCTGAGCAGAATGCTGTCCCATCAGGAGAAACTCTTAGAGTGCTGACACGGTTTTCATGTCCAAACAGGATGGAGACCCTGGAGCCCTTAAGAACATCCCAGACATTGATGGTATAGTCATTGTATCCAGCAAAGAGCAGGCGACCTGGAAGCAGAAGATACAGTGGTTAAACCAGGTCCTGTTTTTCCTTCCTTGACTGTCACTCACTCACTAATGAATTTCCCCATCTGTCCGTCCAT
>LZPO01087324.1:96704-121660 GCA_001675575.1 Neotoma lepida | reverse complement strand
TGATACTTTCTTTCCTGTTGGACAGGGTCTCACGTGGCCTGGGCTGGCTATATGACCTTGACTGGTAGCTGAGGATGACCTTGAATATTGGATCTGTCTGCTTTCTGAGTGCTGGGCTTACAGGCATGCACCACCATGCCTGGCTCAGGCTCAATTTTGTAATCCCTCAAGCCATTTGGAAGTACAAGTGGTGAATGAGGCAGGGAGATGGGCTGGGAAATCCCCCTGAGGCAGAAGCAAGGTCTGAAGCTAAAGTGACAGAATCTCTCTCAATCACATCTGGTGGGAGGAGACAGGGTAATGCTAAGAGTGGCTGAGGTCAAAGGGCATAGTTTGGGACCCTTTAAGATCCCTGGGCTCACATGTCTCTAGACCTAATTTTTGCCTAAATGGCCAAACAGGATGCACAGGATGGTTTAGGAAAGCCAACCATTCATAATACAACAGGGGCTCTGAGTCTGCGCACGAGGGTCTTCTGCACCTAGAGCCCATACTGTGTAGACAGGGACACTGATTCAGTGTGGTGTGGCCATTTCCTCTGCCTCACTGCCTCCCGTTTCCCACCACCTACCCTCTGTGCACTCTGAAGTCTCATTAAACTAAATGTGATCTTCCACAAGCTGATGTACTTGCCAGGCGCCCACATACCTGGGGAGAATTTNCCTCCACCCCCAAACCCTATTCCCACTCATCAGGCTGATTAACCTCCTTTGTTAAAGGGAGAAGGTTGCTGGTAATCCAGATTGTTCCAGAACTGTCAATGTTTCCAGCTTCCATCCAACACTTCCACGCATATCCCCCTACCTCTCTTGAGCAGAGGTGGATGTGTGGGGTGTACTCAGAAGTGGCCATGTGGCCTTGCCTCCCCTTCCTTCTCCAATAAGAGCGGCACATGANGGNCNNGGGATGTACGTGAGTCACTAGACTGCTTGTCTGGCATGCATGAAGCCCTGGGTTCAGTTCTCAGCACTTCACAAACTGGGTGTGGCGGTGCACACCTGTAATCCTAGCACTTGGGAGGTGGAGGCAGGAGGGTCAGAAGATCGAGGTCATCCAAGGTAACAGTGATTTCGAGGCCAGCCTGGGAAACAGGAGACCCTGTCTTTAAAAAGGAGGAGGTGAGTGACAGGGAATCCCCCACATTTGCATGCTTGCAAAGATTTGAAAGTCAATAGCTGAGTAGTAACTACTTTATATAAGTAAAGACTAGACAGAAATGCACTAAAATGGTAAGTTGGATATGGCAACATGAATCTGCAATCAGCACTTGAGAGGCTGAGGCAGGAGGATTGCACGTGTGAGGACAGTTTAACCTACAAAGCAAGACCTCGTCTAACAAAACTAAACAATAAATAAAAAATTAATTAAGATAATGGTTGAAACAGGGGAATCAAAACTCTGGTGTCTTTAATATGCATGGGTGATAAATTTGTTATGGATATAAAATAAAAAGCAAGTGCAACATGGCATGTTAGATCTACAGGTCACACAGCAAATTAATAACACTTGTCCTATGCAGCATGACCATGACAGAGACACTACAGCAGGGGGGTCATCCAGAGCATGTACATTGTCTTTTTAAAAAGATTTTGTTTTTATTTTTATCTCTCTCTCTCTCTCTCTCTCTCTCTCTCTCTGTGTGTGTGTGTGAGAGAGAGAGAGAGAGAGAGAGAGAGAGAGAGAGAGAGAGAGAGTATGTGCATGTAAGTGTAGTGTCCACTGGGGCCAAAGGAGGTCGCTACATCCCCTGGGGCTGGTATTATAGAACATTGTGAGCTACCTGAAGTGGGTGATGGGAACTGAACCTGGGTCCTCTGCAAAAGCAATACAAATCTCCCCACCCTAGAACACGTACACTTTCATACTTACAAAGGTTATTAAGAAAAGATGGGCCCTTGTTTGAAAGAGCTGAACCAGAGTCAGATGTGTGGGAAAACCTACATTGATCATAAGAGTCTGATCATCAGAATATATCAGTTCATAGGTCTCTGTTTGTTTGAGACAAGGTCATAGGTAGCCCAGGCTGCTCTTAAACTCATGTAACCAAGGATGACCTTGAGCTCCTGACCCTCAGGCCTCCACCTCTCAAGTGCTGGTATTGTAGGTACGTGNTACCGTACCTGGTGGTGATTAATAAGAGACCAGCACCACTGAAACAGAACTTTCTGGGGAGTGTTTCCTCAGGGTCAGCACATGGAGGCTGTGGTCCAGAGGCAGCCAAGCTTGTACCTCGTGCTGGCNGCTGAACTTGGTAATGTGTAAGAATCACTCAGGTGGTACTGGTTTTGAAGGCACAAAGCGGTCATGGAGAGCAGCTGAGGCCTGACACTATGTCCCTGAAGGAGAAGCCATTGGGAAAGTTCAGCCTCAGTAGCAGTGGAAGGCCCAGGATTGAAGGGGTCATAANGAGAAGTTAAGGCATGACACCATGTGGCAGTGTTATAGGCCTGGAACACAGCCCAGAAGAGGCTACTGGTGAAGGTGCATCTAAGTTGCAGTGGAGAAACCAACATTTTGGAGATGCCAGTACCATGAGACAACCACCAAGGACAGCAGCTGTGGCGGGGCACTGGCTTGAGTCTGGGAACAAGCCAGTAAACAGTGATCCTCGTGGCCTGTTTCAGTTCCTGCCTCCAGGTTCACGTTGTAAGTTCCTGCCTCGCCTTCCCTTGGTAGATCATGACTGGAGCATGTAAGCTGAAGTACCCTTTTCTCCCCAGGTTGCTTTTGGTCCTGGTGTTTTATCACAGCAATAGAAATCTAACTAAGACAATATCTAACCTAAAAATACATAAAAATATATGGCTGAGGGNGTCAATTTCCCTCCTTACTCTATCAGGGACAGTCTTTGTGCCCAACACAACATAATGGAAAAATGAAAGCCAGTTCCAAGGCTAGGTCACAAAAGAGCACTGCTCTGCTTCTGTTTCCCTCTCTTGGGTCATCTGCTGGAAGGGAGGTCAGCTACCAAGTTGTGAGCAGAAACCATGGCCAGAAACAAAGAGCAAGGCATCCTGAGAGATGTCACACAGTCAGCCAGCTATAGCCACACCGATATCCTTAGCAACCTTGTAGTGGAGTAANAACCAATGCTCATGTGTCCAACTCTCAGAAATCCTTGTGCTAGGCTGTTTAATTTGGGGATAATTTATTTCAGTGCTGGGGATGGAACCCAGGGCTTTGTGCTTGTCAAGCAAGGGCTGGACCTCAGAGCTAAATCTTTTATCTCAGTTTTGGGGTGACGTGTTATGCAGCAATGAACATATAAGATATAAAACTAAGCTGCATAAGCCATAGAAGAAATTATACATTCCAAACAGTTATGTTAAATTTCTTATTATTAAGCACAATAAGAATTAATAAACCACTTGGTATGGTGGCAAACACCTTTAATCCCAGTCCTCAGGAGGCAGAGGCAGGTGGATCTAAGTTCAAGGCCAGCCTGGTCTACATAGCAATTTCCAGGACAGCCAGGGTTGCATAATGAGACCTTGTTTAAAATTTATTAACCTGTTATATTGAAAAAAGCCATTAGTGGGATCTCAATCATTTATGGCCCCTCAATGATTTATGGTAGGGAAAGACTTTTAAAAATGGCGTCACTCACAAATGAGACCNTTGTGATATGCTTAGGGAGAAATGANTTTGGATGCTTCATCAAAGGCACAGTCNGGAGTGTTTCTTCCACCACTGATTCAAAATCAGTGACATCTTCAGGGTGCCAGAACACCTGTTTGCCCAGTGCTCGGGATCAACCCCAAGGCACAGTGCATGTCAGACAAGGGCTCTAACACTGACATACAGTTTCAACGCTGCANGACGATTCTCTGTTAACTCACATCCCTTGGAGAATAAGCAAAANCCTAGAGAGGAGACAGCCCCNTGGACAGGACGGCTCTTTCTTCCTGAGCTGTGTGATTGGAAACCCAGTCAGCCTCACACCGAGTGNGATGTGGTAGTCTCGAGAGGTACCTGTGAGGAGCTCACGATCCTCCGCTTGTCCTTACACCAGTCCATGCACAGGACTTTGTTTCCGTGGCCTTTGAGGGTCCTTCTGGTCTTCATGACAAACTGGCCCAGGGCTTCCACCCGCTCAGCCACCTGGTGCACTGCAAGGACAAGGCCACAATCAGTTCTGTTCCCAGGGCCAGGCTGTGAGCCTCAGCTGTCCTAGGAAAGCCTTTGGCTCCCTAACGTCCTCTTCTTGTTTTTTAGGCCTTGCAAAGCTTTCTTCTAAGGTTAGAGAGTAGAGGCTGCATGGGGCTCTCTTTTGTGTTGAAGACCTGACAGTTCTCAGAGTATTTCTGCATGTATATGTCCCAAGGCTAACAAGACTACTTCATCTTTCCAGAGCATTGTGTAGACTTTCCTCTTGGCCCTGAGAGATGGGCAGAGCCGACAGCAGAGTAAGGCTACTATCTCTGTGTAACAGGCAGACACCAAGGCTCACACAGACTCTTTGGATAATACAAGTCTATATAACTTGCTGGGAGCCAGGTTGGAACTTGAGGATTTTACCTTTCGTTTTGTGTGTGTATGTGTGTGTGTGTGTGTGTGTGTACGTGCTTGTGTATGCCAGAAGCTAGATGTGCTGGCCAGGGATCCTCCTGTCTCTGCCTCCCCAGCACTGAGATTACAGGCACATGCTACCACACTAGGCAATTTTATGGGGGTGCTGGGGACTGAACTCAAGTCTTAGTGCTTGCATGGCAAGCACTTTATGGAAGGAACCATCCATTCCCAGACTCTACCCCTTTCTGCTCACAAGGGAAGCTGACGATAAAAAACACCCACCCTGTGCACCTTGCTGCCTGGCCGTAAGTTGCATCTAACCATCCCCGTGCCTAGCAAAGGCCGGGGCATGGTGGGAGCTGCAGGAATCACTGAACAAGCACTAAGCAATGATGACCATGCGAGGTTGCTGAAGAACTGAGTTCACAGAAATCGACACTGTCCTGAAAGTCTGGACAGAATCCACTCATGACGTCACTCTACCAGGGCAGAGCTCCACACAGCAGTCTCTCGGGGGCTGGGACCTATGTCTTTTCCTGAGGCCAAGAAATAGCTCATGGNCTTAGAAAGGTGTGGCTGAGGCTAGTCAAGGAATGTCAAGGAAATGAAGAGTCCATCATGAAGCTGACAGGAGACAGAGGTCTGCAGGGTTCAGGGGCTCCTCTCCATGGGAGGCAGCCGAAGGGTACCACTCTCTTGTGGGTTAGTGGTTGAACCAACATAGGCCTGGGCTCCTGAGCCTGTCTGCAAGTGGGGGAAGATAGAACAGCTTGGGGAAGGCCTGATTCCTGCAGTCAGGGCAGTAGGATATTAAGCTGCTCCTTTATGGGAAGAAGCTGGGACAGGCTGATGGAGACTGCCCCCTTCCCGTAGCCAGGGCTATGACAACTGTGCCCCTCATGGAAATCTTCCCTGCCTCTCTTACCTCCCCTCTGAGTCCAAAGAGCTGTCTTATAGAACCATAGTATGGTGAGCCACATCAGGAATTAACGCTGGCTAATCTACAGGCCTTGCTGAGCTGCACTACCCCAACAGCACCCTTCACAACAAAGGTAAGCTTAAGGTCACTCATTGCATCCCTCGGGGCCTTTCAGTCCCTGTCTGGTGCTCACTCATGATGAGATTCTGCCCAGACACCCTTGTCAGGAACCCCACAGAGAGACAATTGACTTTCTAGAGGGACATGCTACCATCTGTCCCTCTGCTGTTGACGGTGACTTTGACCATTTGGTGAAGGTGGTCCACCAGTTGCCGCATGAAAAAGTACCATATGGAGCTGGGTTCTGAGACTATATAAATAGGGTGCTTCTCCTCCAACTTTTGGGGAGTGCTTCTTGAGAGAGAGTCTCGCTTAACTCCGGCTGGTCTCAGACTTGCTATGTAGCTGAAGATGATCCTGACTTTCTGATGTTCTTGCCTCCACTTCCCCAGTTCTGGGGTGACAGACATGTACCCCCATGCCTGGTTTATGTGGTGCCTTGTACATGGAGGCAAGCACTCTGCCAGCTGAGCTTTATCCCCAGACCTCTGCTTCTCCAACTACAACACCCTCAGGGTACCACGAACTAACAGCCGTTACCGCACGGCTGGTTGACAGCTGGTGATTTTCCTAAGCCCATCATTCCTTCTACACCCATTGGCTGCTTTCCCCACCTCATCTAATGATTCATTATTGACAGTCGTGTGGACTCTATGGATTCTACTGTATTCACCAGGTCCTAATCAGTTTCTATAACTTCTTTCCCCATGCTGGGAATGAGTCGAAAAGCACTCTACCACTGAGCCACATCCTCAACCTTGGGTGTGCCAGGAAAGTACTCTACTACTGAGCGACATTCTTGGCTTTTCTGTGCTGTTCTCCAACACCCAAATTGTCCTCATGACCCAGGGGAGGTTCCATCATGCAGGCCCTATGACTCCCTGTCACATTTCATTATGTTTGGGAGCTCCCAATTCAGGCTTCTTGCACTATGCCAACTGTGAAATAAGTCATTTCTCCAAGAAAGCCTGATCTCTGTGAGTGTCCCTTGAGAAGAAAGAGCAAAAGTGTGCAAAGAAGTCCCTGTGAAAACACCAAGTGTTTCAGCATGGTGGTGCACGCCTGTAATCCCAGCACTCACGAGGCCCAGACAGGTGGATCTCTGTGAGTCTGAAGCCAGCCAGAGTCATAGAGTGAGAACCTGGCCCCAAAACAAAACACACAAACAAAGCAAAGATACTGAAATAAAGGAAAACCTCAATGGTAAAAGCTCTTGTACATTACAAAATACTGTGTTGGTGGTCAATGCTTATGCTGAAGTATCCACTGAAATGCTGAGAGACTATTCCACAAACAGCACACCACCAGCCTCCTGTAGACATAGGCCTTTCAAGACATACTGGAAAAGTTAAAAAATAGACTCAATTTTCTGAATTCTTACAGGCATCCACTGTTAGGGAGCATGTCTATTTAATTCCTTTTAAAGATTTGTTTATTTTTATGTGTATGAGTGTCTGCCTACGTCTATGTATGTGCACCAAGTATATGCAGTGCCTGAAGAAGCTAGAAGAGGGCATCAGATCCCCTGGGGCTGGAGTTACAGACTGTGGTGAGCTGCATGCAGTGCTGGGAACTGATTTGGGCTCCTCTGGAAGAGCAGCCATTTCTGTAGTTATGTCTAACACTTTATATTCAAACCCCTGCCCATACTCTTGCAGCTTCTCTTGCTTCAGCATTAGAGGAAGCCTAGCTTTTCAAGATCCCTCTGAAAAAAACAAGACGTCTCACCAGCTAAAAGAGGGCCCTCATTATATAACTCCAATTTTAACACATCCCAACTATCAATTATCCTTCTCTCTGCATCTTCCCTTCCCACACAGATTCACTCCCAACCCACTCCATCCTGCTTCTATCTGCCAAATCTTGCAAGCATTGAATTAAAGAATTACAAAAAAATTAAATATCAGGAAATAAAAGAAAATTTGGAAATGAGCTAAATATGTATTTATGGAGCTGGGCTGGAGGCAGGAATGATTTCTACTTTGCCTCCTGACAGATTGTTCCTCCAGGATGATATATATATTTTAAGAAGTATTGAGCACTCTGGTTTCTACACTAGGAATGCTAACTGGCTAGGAAATTTGGCTGGCAGGTAAGCTTCAGGAAGACAGCGGTGTGCTCTGCTTGAGCCACCTGGGACTAAGAACCCTGTCTTGGTGACACACAGTCATCTGCCTTCCAGCAATTCATCTCTCCTCTTGATGGCATGGTCCCTTATCAGTCCCTCTTGAGAGCTACTCAAGCCTGGCACAGAGGGGACACTTGCTAAACCAGAAATGAAGGCACAGAGACAAGAGGGGCTGTACTGGGCTTTAGGGTGATGTCTGGCTCAGAGAATGAGACTATGTAAGGGGCTCTCAGTGGGCGTTCTCAGCTAAGGAAATCAAAAGCAAAAGCCCAGCCGGGCGGTGGTGGCGCACGCCTTTGATCCCAGCACTCGGGAGGCAGAGGCAGGTGGATCGCTGTGAGTTCGAGGCCAGCCTGGGCTACTGAGTGAGTTCCAGGAAAGGCACCAAAGCCCCAAAGCTGTGATGTAGTCAGGGACAGCAAAGGGACTCATCACAGAGAGCAGAGTAATGTAATGTCTGTATCCCCGTGACAGTTGTCATCCACTGACAGTGGCCTGTTGGTGCACTGTCATCAGAGCAACACAGATCTATCTTTTTGTGCCTGTCCCTGGCTGCAGCATGGGATAGTGATGACACTTGGGAGGGAACCCCAGCCAGGGCACTCTTTGGCAGAGCCCTCGACGGAGACCACAGCATGTGCTGTGCCACACTCCTGTGGTCCCTCTAAGACATGCCTGCAACAGCCTAAAAGCTAATCCAAAGGAACCTGTTTCCTGACCCATGTCCAGGGTATCTGCTACCTTCACTGCCTTGCTGCTCGGCTGGAGCCCAGGCAGCTTAAACTGTTGAATATTCTAGAACAAGAGTAGTTAGAACCAGAAGCTGCCACTGAGATTCCGGAAGAGGGAGATGGGAGTACCATGCCAGACACCTCAGTAGAAGAAGACTGTCCCTGCTCTTAGTAGGCTTACCGCCTGGAACTAACAGACAGGGCAACACCCAGGCACCAAGCACTCTGTAGTGTAACAGTGGCTAACAGGTTATCATATGAGGTCAGGGAGCCACAGGGTGGTCTACATTACTTGCTGGCAGGCTGTCAAAGGTAATGCCGTTAGAGCATGAATTTAAAGAAGGCATAAGAACTGGGGTAAGGAAAAGACAGGTAGGAACCTCCCTTCCTCCATCCCTTCCTCCCTCCCTTCATCCCTCCTCCCTTGATCCTTCCCTCCATCTCTCCCTCCATCCCTTCCTCCCTCCCTTCATCCCTCCATCCCTCCCCCTCCTTCCCTCAGACATGTGCAAATACACTAAGACTTTTGGTGTATTTGGACAATTTCCCCTGTTTATTGCATTGGGGTTGGGCAGAGGGCTTTATACAACAGCTTGAGAACACAGTTTTAAAGTTCTATTTCTATAGGTGAGGAAGCCAAAACTCAGAGGTGCCGAGGACTTTCTATACATATACTTCAGCCCTTGAGAACCTGCAACAGTGGGATCAACTTTATGCAAAGTGCTTGTGAGTCTTTGGAAAATCAAAGACAATGACATTCAGGCATGGGAGACACCCTCACGGTGGATTCCCAGATGGGAGCCAGATCAGTGGGTCACAGGGTAAGTCAAGAGACTGCTTGGTCCCAGCCTGACCTCTATCTGGTTATGAGAAGTTAGATCAGAATGCCACAGTATGCACAATACACAGCTCCTTCAGTAACCAAGTCCTGTGCTGAGCTCTAGGTGGGCAGGGCTGAACATGATGGTGACTCCCAGCAGCATGGAGCTTGAGACTGGTGAAGACTGAACACACGCATGGAACAGTGGTTTGCAAACTTCCATCTCAGCTGCAGAAGTCTCGCTCCACTTTCTCTTAGAGGTAAAAACTCACTAGACAACACAAAAGTGAAACTGGGCTACAAAATCCCGAGGGAGGGCGGTTGGGATCCAAGGCTAGCCACCCCAGCAAGAGGGAAAACCATTGAGCTATACCGACTCTCTTACTTCTCAGGGGAGGACGAGGCTAATGGAAGGACATGATTTTCAATTCCATGGAAGCAATAGGCTCCTTTAAGCCTCTGCTGCTCACCCTGAAATGAAAGAGTTAGTTATCTAGCTGGGATTGTGGGAATAATCTCTCACTGTGGGAGACTAATCTCCCATCAGGACAGAGCTGCCTCTCAGCTTCCTGGCAACACTGAATAACTGGCCATGGGGGTGCACACCTGGAATCCTGGCATTTGGGAGGTGGAGACATTAGAATCAGAAGTTCAAGGTCATTCTCAGCTGCCTAGCCTACTTAGAGACCAGAATAGGATACATGAGATCCCATCTCTCAGCTTTCTCCCCAAAATACTTTCTCTTGTACATAACAGGAGCAACTACTGGGTTAAATATAAAATGTGTCTCAAATGCATTTAATACGAGCTCATAAGTGCTTACAAAATTATAAATGTAAAAACAAGCCACGATGTACATATAAATGTAAAAACAAGCCACGATGTACATCAAAACACGAAAAGCGGTGCCTGCAGGTGGGGGGTTACAAAGACTCCTCCTTTGCCTTATCTAACTGCCCCACAGTGAGCGTGGATGCTGTGAGGATCCATCAGGAACACTTCCCTGGTGAGCTCCCTCCAAGCTATGACTGCACAGCAGATGGAAGAGGACAGGAAATTAAAGGCAGGCTGGCTTTCTGCTCCCTCTCAGGCATCAGAGGGTGGGGCAGTAGGCAGGAGGCCATCTGCAGGGACATTGGCTTTCTCTCAGCCTGGGTACTGGGGCTGTATTTCCTCAGAACACTCAATAGCGACTGACCTTGCTTCAGGTCTGTCTAGAGTATGGTTTTGCCTAGATCTCCCCTTAATCCATGAGATCAGGGCTCCAACTACAGAGTGACAGTAAAATCTTCCACCAAGCCACATTTAGAACAGACAGAAAAGTCAGTGGCCCTGACTGGTAAATCCTGTGATTAACCCAAATGGAGTCTAGATTTGTACACTGAAAAATTACATAAATTTGCTTTCTCAGTTTTGTTCCTTAACGAAATTCATAGCTGTCTCAGAGGAGCTGGGACTCTGGATAAAGCTCCCACAGCCCAGGATGCTGTGACCCACCAGCACTTTGTGCTGTCATCCTGCCTTCCAGATCATTCCTTACTCTAACTGTGAGACTCTGATGTTGAGCTGGGTCCTCCTCCCACTGTCTTGACACCATCCCCAAAGTGACATGAGGGATGGATCTTAAAGTAAAGCACCTCCACATCCCAGAGCCCTCTCAAGAGAACAATACATCCTTACAGACATTCTGTGCCGACTAGACCATGGTGGGATACTGTCCAGTACTTGGTCTTTCTTCTCTTTGTTATTTTAACAAAAAGCATCTCTGCACTCAAGAACACAATGAAACATGGAGAGGAGAGACCTGTACCAGAAATATTTCTGTCTCTCCTCTAGCAGCTTTGGCAATGCCAGCCTGAGTGTTACCCCTCTGGCCTCCTGGGATTCAGATGTGTTCTCATCTAGGGGCCTGAGGCTGGAGAAGGTGATCCATCCTGATCTAAGGGCCATTGGCAGGCCAAACCCGTGGCTCCCAATGAGGCTCACCACAACCTTAGAAACTGTAAAGGTGTCACCTTATGAGGCAAAGGAGCTTTGCAGATGCCAAGATGTTAAAGATTTTGAGATAGGACTGTGGACTCAATGTAACCCCAAGGCTCCTTCTCCTAGGAGACAACAGAGTGCGTCAGAGATGGTGATGTCAGAAGCAGTGGTCAGAATAAAGTGGCCTGCGAGCCACAGAACAGCCTCTAGAAACTGAGAACATAAACTGTAAGCTCAAGACCATGATGTCCTCAGGCTGTGGATGTAGGGAATGGCTCTCCCCAGAGCCTCTGAACCCACTGACCCATTTAGACTTCTGACTGCCTGAGCTCACAGCTGTCAGACTGTGGAAGTCTGTGCAGCGGGAGGGTGGGGGTGTGGGGTGGGGGGGGTGTTTGTAGGAAACCAGCACAAGCTGTAGCTGCATGATTGTAAAACGAAGCAAGCACACCCTCATTCTCAGCAGATGGGGGTGAGTTGGGGGGCTCTAGGGAGAAGAACTCTGCAGGAGGTTAGGGCAGCGAGAGCTCCTGGCTGTGCAACTGAGCCAGGCTACTGCCTGTTATACAAGCCATTTGAGTTACTAAAGGCATGTCGTGCTGGCCAAGGATCTGGCTGGGGATCAAGTCTAACAGAGAAGACACTGGTCTGAGTGTTGAAGTTAGAGGACTGAGGGCAGTTGGATTCAGGAGTCACTCACTCCCTTCCAGTTTCTCGTCTCCATCTGTTACACTGACTTGAAAATATTTATTTATATATCTGTTTGTTTTTGAACAGGCTCTCACGCAGCCCAGGCTGGCCTCAAACTCGTTATGTAGTTGAGGATAACCCTGACCTTCTGATCCTTTTGCCTCGACCTCCCAAGTGCTAGGATCTCAGGCCTGTGTTGTCATGCCTGGTTTACGTGGTGCAGAGAATGGAACCCAGGGCCTTGTGCATTGTAGGTAAACCCTCCACCAACTGAGCTCTATCTCTTGATTGATTTTCCTTTCATCTTTATATTTCCTTTAAAATTACATTTATTTGCTTACTTATTGTGTGTGTGTGTGCGTGTGTCATATGTAGACCTCAGAGGACAACCCCCAGGAGTCGGTCTTTCCATCAACCATATGGGTCCTAGGGATACAACTAGGGTCCTCAGACTTGGACAAAATCTGACCAGAGTCAGGGTCTCTTGGCAAGACTCTTGGAAGCTGATGAAAGTATCTGCTGATACCAGGGAAGGGATGGAAGAGGACAGAGCTGAGAGGTACAGGGGACAGCCAGGGTTCCTGAGGATCCAAGAGAGGCTATGTCGGAGTGGGACTCTAAGTAAGGATGGAGAGGATGCAAGTCAAGATTCCCCTTGTGTGGGGGCAGGGCTGTGTTAGAGTGAGGGGCTTATATTACAAGGGCTACCAATGTAGGATTTCAAAAACAACACACAAGCCTCAGGGCTAAGAAATGTCTCCATGTCCTCAGTGATCAAACGGAGAAGTCTGAGGTACTAAACCCAGCTTGGGGCAACATCACCATCTGAAGCATACAAGACTCTGAAAAGGGAAGGGAGACACCCCATGTCACATGCCTCTGATACCTAACCCCCACTTCTCAACTTTGGGGTGGCAATGTGCTTAGCCTGCCTCTCTTTTTCCAGACTCCCTGGCAGGGGCCACATAGCCTACTTCTGGCCAATGAAGTACAAATAGAAATCTTGGGAGGAGAGGAAATCTGGGAAAATTTTTGCTTTCTCCCTAAGAAGGAAAAGAGCCTGGGGTCTACATTCTCCCTTCTTCCCGCTTTGGATACAGAGGCAAAGTTTGGAGCAGTGGCAGTCATCTTGGAGTCACTGGGTAAATGCCCATGGTAGAAGATGTGGAGAGGCTTGGGTCCCTCACAGCACCAAGCAGCTGCACCAGACCTGATCTTGTCATTAGAAAAACAACTCACAATTTAGCTAATTACCTCTGGACACATTTCTAAACCACACAGGAGTGTGCTGCCCTTCTAACAAGCGAAGGCCCCTGGAAGGCACAACTACGGTTCTGTACTTCCAGCAAGTTTCAAGGAAATTAAATGCTCAAGGCCCCATACTGAACCCCAGTTCCCTTCTCCAAATGGAACTTAAAGGCTGTGACCCATTAGGAAGGCGGGGACACCGCACATAAGTGTGTAGCGGTGTGGGTGTGTGTCGGGGGGCGCGGGGGGGGGGCAGCAAGCTTTGCTCATCAACGGAGGGTGGGCGGGTAAGACCACTGCCGAAGCCGGGTCCCCATTCTGAGCTCTGCGGAGGACCACTCCTCTCTGAGAAGGGGGACTCTCCTCTAGCCAAGAGTCCCTGGCCTTGTTCTGAACCGGGATGCGGGCACGCTGGCAAGTTTATTTACACCGCGCTGGCCCCTTTATGTCAACCGCGGCATCCATCAAACGCTTCTAAAGGGCCTGTGGATGCAGAAAGCGTCTCTGCTTCCCTCCGCCATCAGGCTCCCTGCCCCCACGGACAGTGGAGGCATGGGAAAGGGAGCCTCGTATCCGCGCGGAGAAAGGACCTAAAGGGGGCAGAGTCCCAATGAGGAACAGTCAAGCGGTCCCGCCCCGGCACACCTGCTGGCTGTGCCTCTCCACCCGCCCCCTGGGAGGGGCTCAGCATCCTCCCACCCCGGGCGATGGAACTGGTCCCACGCAGGTCCACCAGCCCCTCGGAAGGTCGGGCCCACTAGAGCTTCCCTTCCACCCCTGGCTCGCACTCACGCTCCACGTCATGCAGCTTGGCCCGCTCTTCCTCCAGTTTGCCCTTGAGGCTCTCGGCCTCGCTCTTCAGCGACGCCAGCGTCTCGTTCTCGTGCAGCCCATCGGTTGCCATCTTCGTCGGGATGCAGCCGGGAGAGAAACGCAAAGCGGGAGATTGAGAGCCGACGCCGGGGCTGGCCGAGAGGGCGGGTGCAGCGGCAGCCACCGTGACCCCAACGCCTCCCCGGGTCCGCCCCCTCGGCGGTGACGCGACCGCTGCGGTGACAGACTTCCCTGGCTCCGCCCTCCGCGCCCTCCCTGAGCACTAGGCGGGGCTATGCCCGGGATGGGGGGCGGGGATGGGGGTAGGTAGGAGTGGGGTGCAGGATGGGGGGAATTGAGGCTCAGCGAACAAGCTATGATTCTCAACTCTGGTTTCCTAGCTCCAGGGGAGCCTAGTGAAGTCGGAGTGATACAATTCAGCCCTCTGCATCCCCGGGGACTTGGGGCAGGATGCTTCAGAAACCTGTCCCACAACTCACTAGCCAGAAACATTCTTTTAAAAATGAGTTCTGGCTGCAGGGGTCCCGGGATGGTGCAGCAAAAGCAGGGGTCGGTGGCACACCCTGCTGGGCTCGGGGCGTCCTTTCTTCTGGAATGAAGTCTTGCTTATGTTTCCTTAAACTTGAAGATTTTGTGACAATGCAGACGGCAGTGCCCCCTCTCCACCTACACTTCCCTAGGCTCAGGTTCCTTGGTGACTCTATTGATGCCCACTGGAGTCGCTCTGAAAGGAATCTTAGACATCCTCTCTCCCCAGATTCGAAATAGGCACAAAAGGCAGTGATTACTAGGGTATCACACTTCCAGAAAGAGGAGAAGGTAGGATTTGGACCCAGGTGGTCTGGATTCACCAACAGGCTCTGTACTTAGGCCTCCTTCCTTTTCTCTGTGACCTTTAGGATTGGAAGAAAGATCAAGTTCGCAAATTCTGGACAGAACAGTGCCAAAGCAGTGTTGTCCCCAAGTTCTGGGCCTTCTCAGTCTGAGAAGGAGTTTGTNTTAATGTATACCATACATTGCTGTCTTTTAGGTAAGATTCTGAGAGCCTCNATTTCCTTATCTGAAAAAATCAATTACCTAGCATCTACNCACCAGGGCTTTTATGAGAATTAGATACTGTGGAGGACACTCTAGGCGACCTCTCTATATGTGACTGCCAGCCCCTTCTCTTTTTCCTTCAATACAGGGTTATCCACTGTTCATCTGTATTCTGTCTCTGTGTCTCTCTGTCTCTGTGTCTTTCTGTGCCTATCTCTCTGTCTGTCTCT
This sequence comes from Neotoma lepida, assembly GCA_001675575.1. NCBI lineage: Eukaryota > Metazoa > Chordata > Mammalia > Rodentia > Cricetidae > Neotoma > Neotoma lepida. The sequence continues at coordinate 106,407 of LZPO01087324.1, read as the reverse complement.
TTGTCTGTCTGTCTCTTTCTCTGTCTCTATCTCTTTCTGTCTGTCTGTCTCTGCAGCCCTAGCTATCCTGGAACTCCTTTTGTAGAGTAGGCTGGCCCAGACATCACATCAGAGGCTTGCCTCTGGGATTAAACATGTGCACTGCCATGCCCAGCAGTAGTTTATCCTCAGAGTTTAACAGAACACTGGCATATAGAAATAAATTAATGCTAGCTTATTAAATGGATGTATAAAACAGGCTACATAAGTGTAAATGTATGCATATAAAGTGTACATATAGAGAGAGTAAGGGGCTGGGGTGATGGCTCAGTGGTTAAGAACACTTGATGCTCTTCCAGAGGACCCAGGTTCGATTCCCAACACCCATTNTGGTGGCTCACAACCTTCTGTAATGCCAGTTCTAAGGAACCCAATGCCCTATTCTGGCTTCATTGACCTCAGTTATGTCCCGCGGTGCACAGACATACATGCAGGCAAACCTCCAGTGCACATTAAATAAACACACCTTTTAAAATTAAACTTTTAAAGATTTATTTATTTTTACTTTATGTAGATGAGTGTTTTGTCTACATGTATGTCTGTGTACCACGCGTGTGCAGCATTTACTCCTGTTGAATCAGGAGACAGTGCATTACCACCTGTTACCAGATGGAGGCTCTGGTAAGCCACAGTTTTGAGCATAGCCTGTTGGATCTTCTGAGACAGTGACCNATTCCTGGGGCTGAGGACATTTTTGGTGGTGATCTGAAGCCTGAGAATAGCTACCTTTGGCAAGGACAAGATTCGATGTACTTTGAAAAAAGGAGTCAGGATTTCTGTCCAGTTCCTACCTGGCCCAGCAGGCTTGGGCTCAGGAGCACTAGAGTTTAGTTTTGCTTAGGCTGGGCAAGATCATCCAGGATGTCTAAACAGCTTAGACAGGGAGCTTAGACAGGTCCCCCGGAACTGTTTATATACCAGAATTTCTTCTAGCTTGGTGGCTTGCTGGACAGGCCGGGAGGAGACAGAAGCAAAATTCATCAGCCCCAGGAATAACAGCTTGTTAGGAGTGTGTTGGGTGGCTTGCCATGACCTCACATGACCCTCACAGAGTCCTAGGGTACAAATCTGTTGGCATACCTCTTTCACAAGTGGGAAAATAGGCCTCTGGAGATGGGTGATAACTGGTGCCCCCACTGCCTAGGAGAGCAAACAGGCCAGGACCCAGGGTCAAACCAGGCTTCCANGAGCCGAGGGACACATCCTATGAACCTACTCTATGTAACTCGTCTGTCATGGGCTTGCATTAGACATCATTTTAAGGCAGGAAACTTGAAAGAACAAAACGGGATGAAAACGGCACTCACAATCTCTGCACACGTGGAGCAGTAGCTGAGCTGCTGAGATTTCTTGAACACGGGCCTCAGGGCTCGTTGTTTGAAGCATTTGTCACAGGAGCCAAACACGTTAACCAGGAAGGTCTGATCACACATCTTGCCTGGGACAGGGCTGAAGGACAGAAAAAAAAAGAGCAGGGTGTGTGAAAGACAGTGAGTGCTTCTGGGGACCCAAGTCTCTTCCTCATGCTGGGCAGAGCTCACGGTGAGTGCTGACCTCTGGTTTACTGCAACACCCAACTCACTTGATCAACAAGAATCAGACAGGCAGCTTTGAGAAGTACACACGGTTAACTGGCTATTCGGGCAGCTTGCCTACTCCCTTGTAACTGATCTGTGGAGCACAGTGGAAAACACTGTGAAGCATAATACAGTTAATTTCTTAACATTATCTATCTTTTTTATTTTTCGCTTTTCTATGTTTTTATTGGTGTGTATGTACACATACTCTCATGTGCCATGGCACAGAAGAGGAAGATCAGAGGACAACTTGAGGGAATCAGGGAATAGATTTCAGGTCATCAGGCCTGATGGCAGGCACCTTTGCCCACTGAACAATCTTGTCAGCCTTTTCTTATTTTTGATACAAGGTTTTATGTAGCCCAGAATGGCCTTGAACTTGCCAAGTACCAGAGAGTAACCTTGAACTTCTTGACCATTTTTCCTCTAACTCTGGAGTGCTGGGGTTACAGGCATGCACCACTACACCTGGTTTATGCAGTGCTAAGAATGGAACCCAGGGCTTCGTGTGTGCTAGGTAATCACTCTACCTACTGAGCTATCTCCAAGCCTGGAGAGCCATTTTAAAACTTTCACCAATGTTCCTTCCTTTGGTGTAAAGTTTTGGATTAAAGACAAGTCAGAAAATGGGCCTGAGCCCAGCCAAGGGGAAGAGGTCGTTGTGTGGTGTTGGCTTCCTGCAAAGTGGGCATTTGTATCTATTAAATATGGCAGCCAGCCAAACACTCATGTCCCCAGCCTGTGGCTCCCTGACAGGACGNTGGCTTTGGGAAACAGCTATAGAGCTGGGCTCCTGGCTGCCCAGGTTCTGGTCCCTTGCTGAAGCCAATAGGCATGACTCCCCTGAAGCTTTGTTCACTGACATATCAAATAAAATCTTTAAACCAACCCTGGTAGGGTTGGCATGGGACTTACAAGACACAGTACATGAGGGACACTCAGCTCTAGCTGGAAGCTGTGAAACCCTGCTGGCTGGTGGGGACAGTGGCAGGAGTAGCAGCAGCCTTAGGAAGGAAGAGGAAAGAGCCAGAGGAGGCTGTGGCCAGACATGAGGGCTGGCTAAGACCCTGCCATGGGACGGCCTTGGACAGAGCACAGTAAGGAGGAACTAGACTTGAAGAGGAGATGGCTAGGACACCGCTTCAGTTTCTTTTGGGAGGGGCTGTGGTGCATTGGTGGAGATGGAGGACTGGAGGTTAGCAGGGAAGGAGTACACGGCTCGTCCTGCTGATTTAATAGCTCTCCCAAAGAGAGCCCCACCTTAAGATGCAAGGGAATTGCCCAGGAGCTTATCACNGGGGCACTGGACTGAACATGCCAACAAAGGAGNATTTGAGAGAGGTGTGTTTTGGGTGGAGGTGACCCCGGGCATACTTGGGAGGGAGTGTGCTATACAGATGTCACCCCAGAGCCAGAGAAGGAACTAGAAGCTGTGGAGTTGGGCAAAGGTGCGGCCAACACAGCACTGTAAGATGAGGTGACAAGGGAGTAGAAGGCAGACCCTTTGAGACAGGGATCACAAGGGACCAGATACTGACTGCCACAGAGGGCTCAGCTGACACCTCCCACAGCCTCTTCCCAGGAGGGCAGCCATCCTTGTGGAAGCCGAGGGAACAGAGGGATTGAGGAAAAAGAGACCTTGAAAAGTTGCTAACATCCCAAGTTTGAATAGAGACAATATCAGTTTAAATTAGTCTAAATTCCAAGCCACAGGAGGTGTTTATAATCATTATAAAAAAATGGACACAGAAGGAAATGAAAATAAGTGCATCTATGCCCTGTAACGGTCCTGGGCCCGTTCCCCCTTCACATTTAAATAACTAGGGTGTGGAAGGGCTGGTGAAATGGTTTAGCAGGTAGGTGGGGGTGCCAAGCCTGACAGCCTGCGTTTGATTCCCAGAACCCACTCGGTGGAAGGAGAGAACTGACTCCCAAAAGTTGTCCTGTCCTCCAGGTGTGTGGCATGCTCATGTCCACACACATACACACAGAATAAAATAGAAATGTCAGAAAAAGTTGGGAGGTGAGGCGTTGATGGAGTGCTTGCCTAGCGTGCGTGAGAGCCAGAGTTTCATTTCCCATACCACCCCTCCCCGACTATTCCTGTACGGCTTTTGTCCCTGGAGATGCTTTAAGCCAGCCGTCAGTCCTTGAGAGTCACTTCCTCTGAGAAGATAATCTCTTCCTCTGGGTCTCACTGTGGCAGGTCTTTCCCCGACCTACTTCTGGGAGAGCAAATCCCAGGATGATGCGCTTGAGTAACTTTGCTCCCTAATGCTGTTACCTGATGTCTCAGCTTGACCTTGAGACTGGCAGGAGCCCCTGCAGGGCTGGGAAGCAGGAAACATTCACAGTCTTGAGCTCTTTGTGTGTGTGTGTGTGTGTGTGTGTGTGTGTGTGTGTGTGTGTGTGTGTGTGTCTGTGTGTGTTCATGAGTACACATGTATGTGTATATATGTATACATTCTTAGGCATCCTTCCTCAGATACCATCTACCTGTTTTTGAAATAGGATCTCTCTCTGGTCTTTGACTAGGCTGGCTGGACAGTGAGCGCCAGAGATCTGCCTGTCTCTGCCTCCTCAGCTCTGAGGTAACAAGTGTGTACCACCACACTGGCTCTTTGCTTAGATTCTGGGGATGAAAGTGAAGTCGTCATGCTTACACAGGAAGCACTTTACTAACAGAGCTATCATCCCAGCCCCCTTTTGTTTTCTGTGACTCACCCTTCGTGACAAGCCTCACAGTTTGACAGTGGTAGCTCTGTTAGCTGTTCTACTATTCAGGCTCAGACTCTCTCTGACTTTGAAACCACTGTTCAATCCCTCTGTTCCCTCGGCTTCCACAAGGATGGCTGCCCTCCTGGGAAGAGGCTGTGGGAGGTGTCAGCTGAGCCCTCTGTGGCAGTCAGTATCTGATCCCTTGTGATCCCTGTCTCAAAGGGTCTGCCTTCTACTCCCTTGTCACCTCATCTTCAGGTACTGTGTTGGCCGCACCTTTGCCCAACTCCACAGCTTCTAGTTCCTTCTCTGGCTCTGGGGTGACATCTGTATAGCACACTCCCTCCCAAGTATGCCCGGGGTCACCTCCACCCAAAACACACCTCTCTCAAATCCTCCTTCGTTGGCATGTTCAGTCCAGTGCCCCCGTGATAAGCTCCTGGGCAATTCCCTTGCATCTTAAGGTGGGGCTCTCTTTGGGAGAGCTATTAAATCAGCAGGACGAGCCGTGTACTNCTTCCCTGCTAACCTCCAGTCCTCCATCTCCACCAATGCACCACAGCCCCTCCCAAAAGAAACTGAAGCGGTGTCCTAGCCATCTCCTCTTCAAGTCCAGTTCCTCCTCTTCCTTATACTCTGTTCCCAGCACTGCCAAAAAAGGCAGAACAAAAATAAAATGTGCCTTGCATTGAAAACATAAATGAGTNTTTGAAGCAGCATTATTTTTAGGTAAACAATGCAAACAACTCAAACATCCANCAAGGGAAGAAGAGGCAAACAAAACATGGTTTGTCCGGGAAGCAGTTATTCNGCAGTAATGAAGAATNAGGCTGATTCTCCCTGCAATGATGAACACTGGAAACATCTTGGTGTGAAAGGAGTTGGACAAAATGTCCACAGGGAACCATTACATGAATTTCCAGGACACACAAGACCATCAAAAGTCCATCTGTGGGTGATGGGGGTTGGTGAAGGAAGAACCCTTAGTGATAGCTCAGAGACTATGGGATTAGGGGTAAACAGGGTACTCGGAGTTAAATTACAGCCAAGACAGCATGCACATCCTTGTACACACATGAAAAACCACTCAAACATTTTAAATGATGTATTTTATGTTTTGAGCATTACAGCTCAATAAAAATTATTTTTAAAATGTGCAGGATATTTGCATANGTCAGGCAAAGTCTCATGCAAAAAGATGTTACACAGAATCATTTGTCAAAGACACAANTTAAAACCATAATGTGATACTATTAGCAATACACGAGAATTCCTAATTTATTATATTTAGTGTGTGTGTAGAGGTCGAAGGACAACTTTTGGTAGTCAATTTTCTCCTTTTACCATGTGGGTCCTCAATATCAAACTCTGGTTCTCAAGTTTGGTGGCAAGTGCCTTTACCTGCTGAGCCATCTTGCTAGCTAGGTTAGAATACCTAAAATTAAAAAAGAAAACAACAACAACAAAAAACCAGATATACAGGAGGTAGAAAGATGACTCAGTAGTTAAGAGCTGTTGTTGCTTTTCCAGAGGACCCCAGTCCTGTTCTGGACACCCGTATTGGAAGGTGGACAAAAGCTGTAGCTCCTACTCCAGGGGACCTAATAACCTCTTCTGGTCTTTTCAGGCAACTGTACTATTGTACTCACCCACCTCTGGGCAGATGCCTAATTAAAAATAAAGCTAGAACAAAACCCCCCTGCTATACAAAGTATGGGTGAGGATGTAGGAACTTCTTTCATTGCCAGTGTGGGTAATAAAGTGGTACAACTACTTTGGAGAACTGTCTGGTAGGCCCTCTTAATGGTAAACAAACAGTGTGTGCGTGTGTGTGTGTGTGTGTGTGTGTGTGTGTGTGTGTGTGTGTGTGTGTGTGTGTGATGTGTGACCCAGCAATTCTACTCCTGGGTATGTGTTCAACAGAAATGCACACTTATTTCTTAAAAAAAGGTAAGACTGTCATAACAGCTTTGCTCACAAATAGTCCCAAGCTGGAAAAATCCATGTTCACCAGGAGTGGACTGGATTCAAGCAACAGAATATAACGAACTGGGCTAAGGCAGGAGACAGTGGATCCCATGGACCTGTTGTGGTGGCTCATCCGTTCCATCAGCTGCACTCGGGGGCTTTGGTTGTTATACTGCGCTGTACCAATTTTGAAGACCAATTAGATTATTTTAAATTAGATGCTTAATTTGTTTACTGATGTCAATGCTAATCTGTTTTTTTTNAAATCTCTTTATGATTTTGCAATAAAGTCATGAAGGCTGTAGGAAAATTAGACTATACATACACAAAATAACCAAAAACACAAACACTCCCCACTGGGCACCTTCCACAGAGAGATCCCCATGACCTTGGTCTATAGGAATCCAGACATGGTTGCATAATTGAGATGCCAAGTTCTCTGAGGTCAAAAAGTACATACCTTACAGAGCAAGGGATTCCTGGGATGGTCAGCGGAAAGGAGGGAGGTTACTGTGGCNGTGCTAAGCTTTGAGCCACTGGTCACCTAATCTCTTTATCTGGACGTTGCAGCCCAGAGACTGCCCCTCCCCATCAGCACACCCATGCTCACTAGGGGCCACTCACTAGCACACATTCTCCTCTAGAAGCCTCTGCCTCTCCAATTGGTTTGGACCCCTCTTAACTCTGATAGATTCCTTCCTGGGCCTGTTTCTCTGCTCCCTGCAGGAGACAGTATTTAATTTATTTGACCTTGTGAATCTACCTCTACTCTGTGGAGCAAGCCTGACATCCCCTACCTTTTGTGTTGAGATCATCTCTCAGCACTGGTCTTCCTTCCCACCTTCACAGTGACCAAGGCCATGGGGTAAGTGCCTTCCTCTTTCTCCTATGTGAAAACTTATCAGCATCCTTAAGTCTCTGGTCCTCAAACAAGGTCCCCACATTGACTCCTCCTACACTCTGACCCTTGCCATCTTCATGGGACCTTGCCAATTCAGTTGTCTCCCAGCACCCTAGCATACAGATAAAATGTAGAATAAGATGGGGTCCAGCCCTCCAGGAACTCCCAGGCCGGCAGAAGGCATGGCCAAGGTCATTGGTGTACAACCTGGGTAAACGCTAGAAAGTGTGTGTGAATCCCAAGGCTGAGAGCCAGAATGTAAGCTTAATGACTCCTCATGGGGCAGAGGGGGACAGGAGTGGGCACTAAGGTCATCAGTGAGGAGCAGAAACCCAGCCAACTCCATCCTGCAGCCCCTCATTTGATAGCCAGGGAGCCCCAGACACAGCCAGCACTCATGACATACCCTGCCCCCAGTGTCTACTTACTTCAGGTGACACCCTGTGCACTGGAGGATTCTAACATCTTTCTATATAACCCTCAAGGAAGGGCACAGAACTGTGAGAAGATGTGTAATCTGCAATGGTGGAAATAACTGCATGCAATTTGCTCAATAATTTATTTTATTAAAGTATTATACAGTTCTAGTTTCATCGTTGGGTATATTTGAAAAGGCATCACACATCAGTGGGGTGGTACACATTGTGACCCTGCTTCACAGTCACCCAGTCTCCCCAGAGATGACCATACTGTGGTGTCACAGCTACTGCCTGAGACCATCAGACTAGAGGGTGGTCAGGTGGCTTGGAGTGCACAGAAGGGTCTCAGCTNTGGGGCAGAGTGCTCACCAAAGGCCTGTATTCTGAAGGGAAGGGAAATAGTTTGGGGAAAGGAGTAGCCAATTCTCACAAGAAGAGGGAAAATTAGATTTCCCAAAAGGAAGAACTTGCCCAAATCTTCAGTTTCTTTCATGAAAATATGTAAAANGCATATTAGAATATTGATTAGAGAAAAAAAATCCCTCACAAGTTGTATGTATATGCATGTATGTGAATGTGTGTGCCTGTGTATGTGGGGTNCTTGGGTCAACTGCTCTATCACTGAGCTCTGACCCTACAACTAAATCTAGCTTTAAAAGAAGTAGTTACATTTTAAAAAATTAAATGAGATTATAAAAATTATGTTGGCCGGGTGGTGACCATACGGTGGTGTCACAGCTACTGGTGCACACCTTTAATCCCAGCACTCGGGAGGCTGGGCAGGTGGTTTCAGTGAGTTCGAGGCCAGCCTGGTCTATAAAGCAAGTTCCAGGACAGCCAGGACTTTTGCACAGAGAAACCCTGTCTTGAACCCCTTCTACCCCCAAAATTATGTTGGGGCTGGTACAGTTTTTTTTTTAATTTCAGAAAAGATGATTAATGGCATAAAAGCAAGCCTTGATAGTAAATTCGTTTTAAATAGATATTTACATAAAACACTTTTTCTTCTGAGATGGAGTCTCACTTTGTAGCCCAGGCTGACACTGAACTCAAGGTAATCCTCCTGTCTCATCTTTCTGAGTGCTAGGATTACAGGCATGTGCTACCATGCCCGTCTCTCAGATGAATANTCTCTTAAAAATTAGCTGGTCTAAAGTAAACAGTTTTCTAATCCAGGGTGTCTTTAGTAAGAAGAGTTAACGAGTCCTTCCTGCCAGCAGTGATGGGGCAAGAAGACTTTGTTCCAGGGGCCAAGTGGGATTCTTTCCTGGAAGGTGTAGGCAGGGAACTCACCTGTGGCTTCGTAAACAGCTCTTGATTTCACAGGAAACTTAGAAACCTGGGGAGCCACAGTGCCCCCAGATTTCACTCCTGTCTATATGGGTGGGGGAGGTCCCCACCACAAGGTGGGATAAACAAAGGCACTGGGGACAAACAGCCTTCAGGAGTTGCAGCAATGGCCCCTGAGATCAGGAGCAAGCAAGAGCCTTTTCCAGCCCAGCCGGCTGCATGGCATCTCTGGAGACAGGTGAGGCGTGGGCTTTCCTCCTTAAACGGCAGTCCATCACAAGCCCAGCTCTGGTGAATAACCACATCCCTCCCTCTGCTGGACCTTCACTTAGGGCTCCAGNGGGACCTATATCCATCGTTTCTCCTGCTACAGTCTCCGAAGAAAGCCGAGCTTGAAGCTGCTGGGGATCTGGGTCATCTCCAGGGCGTGCGGTGAGGCGGTGAAAGGAAATGTCACTTGAAAAAGGTATTTGGTGTCCAGCATCAGCTGGCATGAGTCACCCCGGTTATTCAGAAGAGCCTGAGGTCAGAACCAAGGGGAGGGAGTCAGGGAAGAGGTGCATTCTGGTTCAGCATTACTCAGAGGTCCAGAGCCAGGGAAACACAACAGCTCTATCTCCTTGAGAGAACTCGAGCAATCAGGAGACCGCACCCTGAGTGGTTGAACACACAGCTCCAGGGAGACAAGCCTATTAGGGCCACCTGTGTAGTTGGCGCCCAGGAAGTCACTCAGTGTTTCACTCCAAAAGTTCATTCCCCATAGGCCAGACTGACTGTAAATGTTTTTACCC
>LZPO01087324.1:58228-69492 GCA_001675575.1 Neotoma lepida | reverse complement strand
AACTCCAGCTCTGCATTGTGCTTCTGCAGCTTTGCCAATCTCTAGCAAAAGGAAGGGACAGGAGGAGACCTTGGTGAAATCCCTGCCACAGGCCCTTGTGACGAGCCCTGTGCTCTTCAATCATATGTGCTTGCTCAGTCTATGTCCAGAGTGAACAACCTGTACCAGTGACAGAATCGGGGGCCCAAGAGGACTTCAAAGCAGACACTAGTCCCACCTACCTCCCCAGCCATGACTGACAGTTGACACCTGGGAGAAGAGCCCAGGTCCAAGGACTGTCTCAGGTCTCTCCTGAGCTCTGGATACCCAGGGCAGTTTATTAATTAACTGTGGTGATAACTGCTTAGTTCACAGCACACACTGGATTCACATTTTCAGATTTCTGTGACTCAGAGGGGAGGGGGCAGGGCAGAATCTACTATTTCAGCTTCTCTTGATGAGAGAGGCCTGCGGGGCTGCAAGTGTGGGCACCTTGATGGTGATGGCCATGACTGGCAGAGCCAGCAAGGGCAGCAGCAGCAGTGTGGGCACCCCTGAGCTAGGTCACAGGGAGGGCAAAAGGAAGCCCTCGAGGTGCTCATGGCTACCAATGTGGAATGCCTTTGGCACGCACAGGCGAACAGACAGTAATGAAAGAGACTCAGAATACGTTACAATGCACCTGTTCATGCCNGTGTGGGGCCCANGGTGGGCACTGGCTAAATAACTTCCCATGAAAACTTCACCATGAATCTTTTTTCCAGCTCCCTTTTGTCATTTCTATTTCAAACACAAGGAAGCTGAAGTTCAGAGGGTCAGTGACTTGGCCAAGCTGCACAAAGCCAGCAGCAAAGTCAAGATATGAATCTAGGATGTTGAGATTTCTCACTAGACCACACAGGGATAAAATCTTCCCCACGTTCTGCAGCACAGGTCAGGGACAGGTGGCCTCCAGGGCCCGTGCAGGTGGACAAGTGACAGAGGGAAGAGAGGAAGCCACTAGCAGTGTTCTTCGGGCCTTGTGTCTGCTTGGAAAGGTGGACAGGGAGAGCAGCTGACCCTGTCCCTAAGCACACGATTCTCCCCAGAATCCTCTGGGCTCCCTTTGTCAGGGCTGTGAAGTCCTGCTTTATTCAGCATGAGCAACATCTGCCTCCTCTGCAGAGGCAGGGATATGGACTCCCCCGTGTGGTACACTTCTGACCTCCTCCACTGTGTCCCTGTATCTCCTGCCCTTCTCTTCATAGCTGTGTCGGTGGGTGGCTGCTCTTTCCAGCTCGGCTTCCAGCTTCTGAACCTTCTCCAGGTCGCCAGCCCGCAGAGCGGCCAGGCTGGTCAGCTTCTCCACCAGTCCGTGGTTCTCTCTGCTCTAGAGAAAGACTCAGAGGTCAGAGGTTTGCTCAGAGCGAAGCAGCATTCATGCCTCGCACTGCAATGTGGCATCTATCGACAACAGTCACATTTACCACAAGTGACATTTAATAGCGTCTTCCCACAGAACTGAGTGAGGTGNANTCTTTCTGAGCTGGTGACTCTCGTCACGTGGGTCCCATCTGCTCCTGGGACCCTGCAACAACTTTAATACCAGAGGCTGAATTGTGTTTCCCTCAAAAGTCAGATGCTGCACCCTCCTCCATGGACCTGGGAGATGACTATTTGAAAAAAAGGACTTCTAAAGAAGGAATTGGGGATCTCTGGAGGCCACGGGGTGGGCCCTGGGCAACACAGCTGGCACACTCAATGGTCAGGACAGACTCACAGAAGGCAGGGAAAGGCAGGCGAGAGAGGGCTGGGGAGGTGACTCCAAGATTGAAACGCTTGCCTCCAAAGTCAAAGTGCTAGAGTTTGGATTCCCAGAATTCATAAAAATGTCAGGTGGTCATGGTGACCTGCTTGTAATTCCAGCCTTGGATGGTACAAACAGGGGATTCCCCCAAAAAAACTGGCTAGTGGGTGCCACTAGCCCTATGGGTGGGTTCTGGGTTTGACTGACAGTCCTTGCTTCAAAAAGAATAAGACAGAGAGTGATCAAATATGCACACACACATGTACATTTACACATATGAAGACACATTAAACACACACACACACACACACACACACACACACACACACTCCTACCTGATCCTCCAGCTTCTTCTGTAAACGCTGGACCCTGTAAGTCAGCTGAATGTTGAGCACAAACCTGCGGATGTTCTGGAATCTGCGCCGGGCCAGCCATGCCCTCGCATACTTCTGAAGGATCACAGCCTTATGCTCCTGCAGCAACTAGAGAAGGAGCTTTGTGAAATGTCAGCCAGACCTCTTGTTTCTCTCTCCAGGGCCTTCATCACCAGAAGAGCCAGCCCAGGAGCATTCCCACAGTGCAGAAGAAGTCTCCCATCATNGACCCACCCAGCCCTTCATCCCAGACTTCTGAAGCAAGTCCTCAGGCAAACNCTCAGGGCAGTGAGGATGCCTCTCTCACCAGAACCCCTGCATTGAGGAAGGTACAGTGAGGAACAGCAGCCTGAGGCTACTCCATACCTTCCAGTACTGCCTCCTGGCCAGGAAGCCCCTGGTATAGGCCTGGATGGTGATGGTGGCCACACGGATCAGCTGGTACAGGTTGCGGACTAGGTACCCTCGGCAATGCTTCTGGAGGATGATGGCTGCCCAGGCCTTCTTCAAAGCGGTGGCAGTGATGGCCTTCCTTGGGTGAAGAGATGGCTGTGTGAGTGGGTGGCCAGAGCCTCAGCCTTCACCNNGANCCACAAGTNTGGGCAGCACCTTTCAGTGAGGGGACTGCTCAGGTTCTTANATCTCTACCATTAAGCGGTTCATCCGGATGCAACTTCAGGCCTGTCTGTGCTTACTCTGANNTCAGTGCAGGTCACTCTGGCATGGAGGAGCCATGTGAGATCTCCCACATGTGTCTGCTCNAGTCAGCTAATCCACAGGCACACACATACACACGTGCATAGCACACNTCCAGACTGTGAGGATGACAGGGCCCTGGAACCCCACTTGCTCATTCATCCGTTCATGGAGAGATGGGCTGGAAGCTGCAGNTCTGGAGTTGGCAGACTATGATNTAAGGGTCAACTCTGCTGAGACCATCAAGCCCCGGTGGAACACACTTGTGAATGTTCTACACACACTGCTGACAGCAGCTGATGTAGCTGGAGCTGGCCTTCAGTGAGTCCCTGCAGAGTTCATATGCTGGTCACCTGGCCCTAGTTGTGATATAAGGGGTGGCCTGGTGGAAGGTAGGTCACTGAAGACATGGTCTCTGAATGGCTCAATATGAGTCAGAGCTAAGGGGAGGTTTTTATCCTATTTATTTTTTATTTTAAAATTTATTTTTTTTGTGTGTGTGAGTGTGATGCATGTGCACAGGTATGTGCCCACGTGCACATGGAAGCCAGAGGAGACTGTCATATCCCTGCTCTCACTCTCCACTATATTCCCTTGAGACAAGGTCTCTTGTTGAACCTGGAGCCAGGCTGGTGGCCAGCAAGCCCCAGCAATCCTGTCTTCATGGTTATAGGCAGGTGTGGACAAACCTAGCTGTTTCCATACTTTGCAGTAAGTGCTATCTCTTGAGCCCTTGTTTACTTATTTATTTAGAGACAGGGTATTGCTATGAAATCTTGGCTGGTCTAGTACTCATACTGTAGCNTAGCTTGGCCTCAAACCCTCAGCGCTCTCCTGACTCAGTCTCCTGAGTGCNGGGATTACAGGGACATACCACCACACTTAATGTGAGTGGGTTTATATGCAGAGAGGTAGCCCCATGAACTTGGCCCCTTTCCCACACGCCTGTTTCTGGCTACTTCCTCTGTTGCATTGTATCACAGCAATGGAGGCCNTTATCAGAGGCCAAAACAATTCATACTCCAAAACTATCACCTGAGCAAACCTTCTCTTTATAAAGTGTCAAGCTTCGGGCCCTTCCTTACAGCAACAGAAAATAGCCTAATGTGTCTGCTTCCAGGCTATAGCAGCAGAAGTTGCATTAGCGATCATGAACTGTTAAAGCCTCAAATAGTTATTGTCTGGCTTGGTACAGGAAAGCTTGTTACNATCGGCCTAAAGGTCTGGAGGTGAACATAGGCTCCTCCCGTCAGAATGCATAAGTCCAGGAGGAGGTGGGTTTGTGAATGGCCAAGAAATATAAGTAAAATAACTGAAATAATCTCTATATTAGATGATATGAAAAAGAATGGTCATCCTGCCTGGGAAGGGCTGGCACACAGGACAGGCCCTTCTCATATCCAGGCTCATGGCCACTGGTGGGGACTCCCCATCCATACCTATGTCCAAGGAACAAGAGAAAGGCTCTTGTCCTCAGCTGCCCCTCTTCCTGGGTACATCAGCAGGTACCTATGATCTAGCTGCTCTCCCTAGATCCAGCATACCCCACTCTTGACCTCGGATGCAATCAATATGACCCCAGTGCCACCTTCCTCATCCACTTACCTCACTGTTTGCTGACCCCGGAAGTACTGCTGGATTGTCAGGGCAGCTTGTCTCTCTCGGAGGAACTTCCTTCTCTGCAGCCAGCCCCGCACATGCTTTTGAATCACAATACAACCCTGCCTCAGTTTATCCAAGCGGAGTTTCTCTAAATAAGCCACTTGTCCTGCTCTGAAGAAAATTTTGGTTCTACCAAACTGGTATTGGTTAGAATCCTGGAGGAGAAGAAAGATACAACTTAGAAATAAAGCCTTTTTGACATTGAGAGAGTTAAAAGATCTTTACCTCATTGCTTGGCACAAGACAGAAAACCCAGAATCACAATCTAGAAACTTCTACCTCAAGGTGCATATGGTTTTCTGTCATGGTTTTGGGTTCATATCCCTATCCCATTTCCTGGCCATCATAGCTTGCCATNTTAATGTCCCTATCCCATTTCCTGGCCATCATGACTTGCCATCTTAATGTCCCTATCCCATTTCCTGGCCATCATAGCTTGCCATCTTAATGTCCCTATCCCATTTCCTGGCCATCATGACTTGTCATCTTAATGTCCCTATCCCATTTCCTGGCCATCATAGCTTGCCATCTCTTTTCCACCCTAAGATGCCTCAGCAATAACCTCAATCCATGCTGAGTGACATGACCATTAGGCTTGGNTACCACCTCATCTGGCCATGTCTTGTGACCCAGGTCCATGGAGGGTGGTATTGGATCAAGANAGAATGAGGTGGGGGAGGATGGCAGTGGAATCCAGGGTTTGGATCCCAAAAGGAGATGCCCGCTGTTAAGTGAGCATGACCGCTGCTGTCTCACTAGCAAGTGAAGGGACACATTTGAGAGGCACCTGCTGGAAAGAACTCGACATCCCAGCAGGCAAGACCTACCTGGATGAATCTGTGCAAAGCTACCTTGCACACCTCCTTCTTATCACTGAGGGACAGNTCCTGCTGGGTCATAAGGATGCCATAGCGACTGTAGAACTCGAGGTATGTCCATCTGCAAAATCAGAGAGAACTGGGCAGATGTGTCAGGGAGCAGGCTCTTCATGCAGTAGACTGTGTTGCCCCCCACCATGGGGGAGGTGGTAGAGTCTGCTCTGGTGACCTTTCCCTGTGTCAATGCCAAAAGCACCCAGCATGTGTACCTTCTATAGGAACTGATTCAACCAACCTTCTGCCCCTCTGTCCTTCCTCAGCTCCTATTCTGACAAGGCAGCTAGGACTATCACCAGCACCTGATATGGGGTCCTGGGGTGCTTCTGAGATACCCACAGCACCTTTGTCACAGTTCAGACATTACATGTTTCCCAAAGGCTCAGATGTGGAAGGCTAGGTCCTTAATGCAGTGTGCGGAGGTGAGGCTCTTGAAAGACCTTGGATCCTGAGAGTTCTGNCCTAATTAATGGATTAACCCATGGATGGAGTCTATTGAAGGGAACAGAAACCAGAAAGGACATGGGGCTAATTTGGAGGATGTAGTTCACTGTGGGCATGGCTTTGTCCCTGACCCCTTCTTGTCCCTCTACCTGCTTCCTGTCTACAGTGAAGTGAGCCACTGTGGTCCATATGTGCCCCTTGGCATGATGCTGTGCCCAGAAATAACAAAGCTAAATGGCCATGGACCAAAACCTTTGAAACCATGAACCAGAACAACCTTGGTATTTTGTCACAGTGATGAAAGATGGGTATTTCTCCCCCGACCTTCCTTTAGGATAATGCATCTTACAAAATGCAAAGTGTGTTTTAAAAATATTACTACTGTACCCTCCCTTCTCAGAAAACATTTGGATGAGGACAACTGTTAGGTCCAAAGTGAACCCCCTTAAANGGCAGTGCCNTAGGATGCCATTTAGATGGCAGCCTAGGTCAGCTCAGGCTGGACTCTAATTGGGTAAACAGAGGGACTACTACTGAGTAAACAAAAACNTAAACAGCCTTCCTCAGAAATCTTGTGAAGCAGGTTTCTGTTTGTCAGGAAAAAGCCTTTGCTTCCCTTATCTGTCCCCTACAGCCAACCACCTCTGGCAAAGGGCATCCAGTTCCTGTTTAACCCTTAACAAGTCTACAACAGGTCAAAGTCCCCACCCTAGCTCCCAGGCTAGACCCATACTCCACCTCCCCTGTATCTCTCCTCTACCTGCCCCTATAAAACTGACAAGGCTTTTCCCACTGTCCTGTTCTACACACACACACACACACACACACACACACTTTGATTCCCCTGATAAACTTTCTACCAATGATGTGGTCCCCTTCAGTGACTTCACTGTGTTCTCACAACAACAACCTACCTGGAAGGGTAGCTCTGGGCACTGATGCGAATCGTCTCTAAAACGCCACAGGCTCGTAGCTGCTGGACGATTCGTTTGGAGTCAAACCTTGAAGCAATTTTACAATGTGTTCAGGCCTTATAGTTACTGAATGTCCCAGAACATGTGCAGCAGGGAGGCTTGGACTTCCAGATCCTGGAGAGCAGGATCCAACCCTGTTGTCCCTTCACCCTCAACACACACCATACACAGAGTGCCAGGCACACTGCAGATCTGCAGAAACATCTACAGAATGTTCTGGAACAGCTTCTCTGTGAAACAGTCTAGAAGCTGGGGGTGTGGGTAGGTGTGGGAAGGAGTTCTGACTGAGGGAGGTGATGGGGAAAAGGCCACCTTGCGGGGGAAAATACCTGGATTGAATTTCCAGGTAAAAAGAGATGCATGGGTAGTAACATTCCAGTGCCCATGTAATGGAGGAATGTCATTTACAAAACACCTTACAGAGGCTTAGGGCACAGGTCTAACTAACACTGTTGGTAGCCCACAGACAACACTTAATACCTCCACTGACAGCCCACTCTAAGGCCTCCTCTTTTAGCTCCAGTAGGCTAAAAAGGACTTCATGATTTACATTCACTGGTTAGGGGCTTTTGCCCCAGCGCCCCTGAGAACAAATCTGATACCTCATGCTACATATCAGGGTGCTTCTGACTCTTAGCCCCCCCTCCTTCATATGCACACATGCCCCTTATACAAGCAGAGGGGCTTGGGTCCTGGGTATCTAACTCGTTTGGAGACAATTAGTTCAAACTCAGCTCATTTGCTCAGCCCTGGAGTCGAGGTGGTTTAACCAGAGAAGTCCTAACACATAAAAGGCAACACTGTTTCAATCATCAAAGAACTCAGAAACAGTGTAAAAGTTCANGAAGAATCTCAGCAAACGCCAAAATCACGGTCATTTGCATGCGAAAAGCCTCCCCAGGCTNAGATCTTTGACGGCTTGGTCCCCAGTTGTAACCGGTTTGGGAAGGTCATGGGATCCCTACAAGCTGGAGGAAGCACATGGGTGGGGGCAGGCTTGGAGAGTTTATAGCCTTAGCCCATCTCCAGTTTGCTCTCTCTGCTTCCCGCATGTGGATGGAGAAGTGAGGTCTTAGCTTCCTGCTCTGGCTGCCTGCTGCCAGGCCTTCCTCACCCTCCAGAGTCTCCCGCTGGAACCCTTAGCTCAAATGAATTCTTTCTCCCTGAAGTTACCGTTGGTTATGGTAGGATGGCACTTTTGCAGGGCTTTTGTTTCCTCGACAAGAATACTTACTCAAAGGGCANCTTTCCATCATTGGGTTTGATGCAGCGAACGTAGTGGGGTGTGGTGGCGTTGAGGGTTTCCATGAGCAAGTACAGAGAGCTGCGGAACTAGGAAGCAGGACCAGAGGTCAGAGGTTGCTCTGCGATGGTTTGATGCTTAGATCAAGGCAAATAAAACTGATCAGTAAGAAGAGGTCATTTTAGGGCAGGAGAGGTGGCTCAGTTAAGAGCACACAGGGCTCTACAGGAAGACCCGAGTTTTGTTAGNAGCACCCACATTAGGTGGTTCACAGATGCCTGTAACTCTGGCTCTAGGGGATCCAACACTCTTTCCTGGCCTCTGTGAGTACCTGTGTATCTCCCCCACAACACACCCATACACAACACACCCATACACCCTGACAAGTTCCCCTGCAGCAGAGGACTAATGAACTATGTGACTATATACAGGTCGGGAGGGGGCACTGGGATGTGCTGAATTGGAGTTGGGAGTATAACAGATGGGTTGGGCGAGGCCTGTTGTCTGCAGCCTCTGTGGATCCCCCAGAGCCCGGCCCTACTGGAGACCACCTCCCANCGCTCCTCTGTACCTTGCTCCCTACTGTGGTCCGGAAGTGCTTGCTGTTTGGCTTGATGACCTGCTTTGCAGATTTAACTGTGATCATTGCACCAAAGGGAGAAGATGGAGCAGGGTTTTCTTGAAAAAAGGCGGCGCAGAGATGAAACTGGAAGGAACACAGAGGGTTTTAATGTCCCCAAGTGTTGACTGACAGTCCTCACCAGCACAGACCAAATTCACAATCATAACAGCCATCTAAATGAGAGGGTCCAGAGTGATAGCCCCAGCCACCTCTACAGCCAGAGCTTCATTGAATAGGCAGAGCTTCCTTGATGGTGACACCCATGGCTTCCTTCCCTGGGACTCAGAGAGAGGACAGCTGTGCAAGTGTCTACATNTATGCACTGCTCCATCTGGCAGAAGAGACATCTACTACCCNTACTGAGCCCGTTGGCTCAGCCAGCCTCTTCTCAGCACACTAACTTCCCCCTACAGATCCAAGTCCTGCTCCAGAACCAAGGCTGTGACAGTGTCTTCCAGTCATGCCGTACTCACAATGCTGAACCCACACCCCTACCTCNGTGTTCACATGTGGATGTGTTTGTGTNTATTATTGTGTGTTTATATGTATGAAGGTGTGTACACATGAATAGACATGCGTACGGAAGCCAAAGGACAACCTTAGGCTTGGGGCTTACACAAATCAGAATACAGGAAGACCAGAAAATGTGTTACCACCTCCCCACCTGCTGGGGTTATGGACATGTGTGTACCACTGTCCCTGGTTTTTTTACATGGGTTCTGGATCGGTCTTAGGTTTTCATTATTGTATGGTGAGNACNTACTGAGCTGGCCCCTCAGACCTTTTTAGTTTTTGAGGCAGGGTCTCACTATGTAGCCCAGGCCGACCTAGACCTTGTTATTAGTATATAGCCCANGCTGGCCTTCGTCCTGCCTCTGTTCTCTCTTCTTTATTTGTTCCTCTTTTGAGGCATCTGTATTCTGTCCNTCAGCTGTGTCAAGTGTCTGTCTTCTATCATCATTTCTTCTTCTAAAGTGGATGATGTCCTCCAAAGCAGGATCCTTGGCATCCTCCTGTGCCTCTGGGCAGTGACTGCATCTGGAGTTCCCATCTGTTAGCTCAGGAGACTGACCCACTGCTGCTTCTATAAGACATCTACTAGATAGGACATGAGGTAAGCTTGGGGCTGAGTAAATCATCAGCAAATCAAGTCAACTAGCTCTATCACAAGACTCAGTCTGCTTCCACACTGAGTGCTCGCTCTTCTGTGAGCCACTTGGAAGAGTGTGGTTGTCTCCAAATGGCATTTGTTTATAATCATCAGTGCAATTGCCTGGCCTCAGTTAGGAAACTGTCAAAAGACTTGAGCATTTTAAACAGTGGATTAGATCTGCTAGAAGAAGAAAATAAGTATAGATCAAATTATTACAAGATGAAGGCCTATCTATGAAATACTTTCTTCTCAAAGTGTTATAAGGAAATGTTTGAGTGGAAAGAAATGGCTGCAAGTCATTCAGATGGAGGAAGTGTTCATCACACAGAGCAGTGGGTTCTAGGACCTACTGTCCCAGGCCGCACTTCCTTCTGCCATCCCCACACTTGGTTTGATTTTCTTTCTTTTGGTATGTGTGTGCAGGTGTGTGAGTGTGTGTGTGTGTGTGTGTGTGTGTGTGTGTGTGTGTGTTGATGGTGGGTATGTTCTCTCCAGTCATTCTTTGCTTTATATTTTGGGACAAGATTTCTCATTGAACCTGGACCTTACCAACTTGGCTACTCTGGCTGGTCAGCAAGCTCCAGGGCTCTGCCTGTCTTCCTCCCCAGGGCTGCGGCTACAGGTGCACAGTGCTACAAGTGGCTTTTTGACGTGGGTGCTGAGGATTGAACTTAAGCCCTCATGCTTGTGGTGCAGCCATTGTACTGATTGACATCTCTCCAGTTACTTCGCTTCTGTTTCTTGGAGTGCTGTGGGTAACACACTGCTTGTTTGTGTGTTAAGGGACATGGCTTCCTCTAGAATATGGGTGCCCCTGGAAAGACTTGCTCATCAGTCATGTTCACTGTGGTGTTCCCAGAAATGAGGATGGGGCCTTACCCACAATCCTTTGTGTGAATGGAGCCAATTGTGAACTGTGCTTTCCCAACCAGCATGTTAGCTGTCCTTCTTCTCTGTCACCTGCCTGTCCCACCTCATGTATATAGTTTACANTGCTTTCAGATACTAAAATGTACTTTACCTCCAGTTCTAAAACAAACAAAATGTGGTACATGCATACACTGNAATTCTATTCAGCCATGAAAAAGAATGGAAGAAAAAGGGAGCTGTAAGCTGTTACCCAGCAGCTCCCCTCTCCCCAACTCCACCCTTCCTGTGTCAGCTACACAGTGAGCGGCAGCCCGTGCCCCTGAGGCCCCGGCCAACCTTGCTTGCTCTGAGAGTTTCAACCAGCATGTCGTAGACAGTGTCTCTGTTCTTCTCCAGGAATCCTTCACACTGGTACTCCACCTGTGCAGAGAGAGGCCAGGAAGCTCACCTCTTCCCTTCCGTTCTTTCCTTTGTAGTACATAGGATCAAACCCAGGGCTTTACATGCCCTGAGCATGTGTTCTACCACTGATCTATACTCCCAGGCCCCCCTCCCCCGTGTGTGTGTGTGTGTGTGTGTGTGTGTG
>LZPO01087324.1:0-22875 GCA_001675575.1 Neotoma lepida | reverse complement strand
AAAGGTCCTGCAAGCATTTTATATGCAATAAAAAATAAGACACACAAACACAAATAAGACACAAGATCGAGGAAATGCATCCTGAGATTACGATTACGCCAATAAAAACCTCGTCTGACCTTCAAGGAGAGCGTGCTTCCATCTGTCTTAAAGGGCACACAAGGAGGGCTAAACAAGTACGGGCATGCTATTTGTACCGATGGGATTAATTTAACATTCGAAAGGTGTTGGCTCCACCCAAATTAACACATGAGCCCAGCACATTGGGTTAAAAATCCTGGCAGCACTTTTGTATACTGACTTTATTTTTATATTTTATATGAGCCAGAAGTCCGTGGATAGCTAAGACTATTTTCACAACAAAGAGGAAAGGTATCTTTGCTGTCCTTTCTCGGGAGCAGCCCACGTTTTGTTCTTTTTGTTTTAAAGATCTGGGCTCTGGGGATCTGGGATCTGGGGTCCACTGAGTAGGTTAGGCTGGGCTACTACTGTGTCTGCCTCCTCTGGCTTTACAGCGCCAGCACACCTGGCTTTTTAAATCAGGTCCTCAGGCTTGCAGTGCAAACACTTTATAGCTCGAGCTAGTGTCCCAGCCCTGTCCTACTGTATATTCATAGGCGCAAAGCCATAGTCAGTAAAACTGCGTGTACTCATGTAAGAATGGATATGTGATAATGGAGCCTAATGGAGTCCATCCACAGACCCCCCACATTGTGAGACAGAAAGGCAACAAAAAGCAGATCCATGGAAAATGCTGAATAAAAAACAACATACAGAGTCATGGTTACAAATTATCAATAACCAGGTATGGTGGCAGATGATGGTAACTCTAGCACTGGGGGACTGAGGCAGGGGGAGTCCAAGCTTGGGGTTTTGTTCAGTTGGGTTTTGTTCTTATTTGATATGATGTATGACAATAAAGATTTTTGAATAGGATGTTTTATTAATTTATGAATAGATATACATTTGAGATGGGAGACTCACTAGGTTGCCCATTCTGTCCTCAAACTTGAAATTCTCCTACCTCACCTTTCAAGTATTTGAGATTACAGGTACATATCTGTGGTAGTATGAATGTAATTGGGCCCCATAATCTCATAGGGAGTGGCACTATTAGGAGGCGTGGCTTTGTTGGAGTGGGTATGGCCTTGTGGGAGGAAATGTGTCACTGTGGGGCAGGCTTTGAGGTTCCTGTGCTTGGAATACTGCCCAGTGAGTTAGTCAACTTCCTGTTGCCTGCAAGATGTAGCACTCTCAGCTCCAGCACCATGTCTGCCTCCACGCCACCATGCTCCCGGTCATGATGATAATGGACTGACCCTCCAAAATGTAAGTGAGCCACCCAATTAAATGTTTCATTTATAAGAGCTGCTGTGGTCATAGTGTCTCTTCACAGCAATAAAAACCCTAAGTAAGACAGCACCACAGAGCCTGATGGTTGATTTTTTAAAACATTAAACTATTTTTTCACTTCTGGGATAAGCCCCACTTGACCGGGGTATATGGTCTCCACTATATGTTGCTGGTTTGGTGTATGATGTTTTTCGTTCTTTCTTTCTTTCTTTCTTTCTTTCTTTCTTTCTTTCTTTCTTTCTTTCTTTCTTTCTTTCTTTCTTTCTTTCTTTCTTTCTTTCTTTTTCTTTCTTTCTTTCTTTCTTTCTTTCTTTCTTTCTTTCTTTCTTTCTTTCTTTCTTTCTTTCTTTTTTTTCAGTTTTTCAGGACAGGGTTTCTCTGTGTAGCTTTGGCACCTTTCCTGGAACTCACTCGGTAGCCCAGGCTGGCCTCGAACTCACAGAGATCCTCCTGCCTCTGCCTCCCGAGTGCTGGGATTAAAGGCATGCACCACCACCGCGAGTGTGTGATGTTTTCTTAGGGGTACTGTGACTGTCCTTGTAAGGGGTGAGGCAGCCTTCCCTGTGGCGTGTTTTGTTTGACCTCTAGCTGTCTCTTATACACATCTAGATGTGTATAAGAGACAGGTATGAGCACTCACACCTGTAATCCCGGCACCTGGGAGGCAGAGGCAAGTGGATCCCAAGTTCTACCGTGTTTGTTCTATTTGTTGGCCTGTCCCCATATTTTTGTCTCCCATTTTTTCTGTCAGCCCTGGCTCCAGTGGAGTGCTTTTTCTTAAAAACAGGGCCCCTCTATGTAGCCCTTCCTGTCCTGAAACTCACTATGTAGACCATGCTGCTCTTGAACTCATGGAGATCCAACTGCCTCTGCCTGTAATGGAGCATTTTAATATGTACATTAGTTTTACACTATACAACAAATTTCTAAGAGAGGCAATTTGAAAGGAAGAAAGAATTATCTTGGCTCCCAGGTTCAGTGGTTTCCACCCATAGTTGGCTCACTCTGTTGCCCAAGGGGAGGCTGAACATCTCAGAGAAGCAGGAGCACAGGGCAGTCAGAGCAAGCAGCTTACCTCATTATGGACAGGAAGCAGACAGAAAGGGTACAAATACAACCCTCCAGACGTAAGGATCACACTCCAGTTGCTCTATTTCTTTAGTCAAGCCCCACCACTGCCCCTAAGAACCACAACGGCTGAGGGTCAAGTCTTTAACAGATGAGATGCTGGCTGCAGGGTGAGGTGGGAACCTTCAAGGGCAGATTCCTGTTACAATACACCTTCAAAATGTCCTTTATTTTTGAGATAAAACTGTGTGGTATGGACTGCTGTGGAATAATCCTTCTGTACACGGTGAATATGTATTACTTTCATTGGTTAATAAAAAGCCAGACAGGCTGGTAGCCAGGCAGGAAATATAGGTGGAACAGCCAGACATAGAGGACTCTGGGAAAAAGAAGGGCAGAGTCAGGAGATGCCAGCTAGCCACCAAGGAAGCAGGACATGNAGAAAATGAGGCAACAAGCCACGAGCCACNTGGCAAAGCACAGATAAAAAATATGGGTTAATTTAAATGTAAGAGTTAGGTAGTAACAAGACTGAGCTATCTGCCGAGCATTTATAAGTAATCTTAAGTCTCCGAGTCGATTATTTGGGAAGTGACTGCTGGGGTGGGACAGAAACTTCTGACTACAACAGGCTAACCAAGCTCAGAGGCATTCCCACAGGCATGTCCAGCCTTTGGATATTGCAAATATTCTCATTTATTTTTCTAGAAAGTCCATGCTGGAGAACTGCAATCGAGTTAGTTCCAAATATATATATATATAAAACGTTGTAAGGAATCTTATGATTTTGTGTTGGGCTTCATTCTCAGCTCTCCTGGCAGGTTGCAGGTTGGACATGCCTGCTCCATGATCTTAAACCGAGCCTGTTTAGGGAGTGTAGCCCATAACTGAGCATGCTGAAGGATGGGTGGGCCCTTATATGAGGTACAGGCTCTTCAATAAGGTNCTGGTGCTTCTGTCATTAGAGAGATCCCTGCTTTTGGAAGTGAGTCTGTTTCTCTCACCTGGGTCAGATAGCACATCTGTGTCCACTCTTTCTACAGTGCCACTCCACTGTGCAAAGCCATGGGGGACACTTCAAACTCAAACCCTGGCATGAGCCACATGTTCATATTTCTTCACAAATCTTGAATTTTTTTTCTGAATCTGAATGTTTCTAAAGATATATTGTAGCAGTTCTGGTACTGTTCCTTCTCACCGTTAATCAACTGGANCTGTTATTTGTCAGTGCTCAGACAGGTTATTTCAATGACGTTATTTTGCCGTTTCCACTTTTCCCACACCCGTAGCCTGCCTGTGCCCACTGTCAGCCCAGCACGGCAGGGTTTGGGGCACTTTGTGTCTGTTCCCTGAACACACTCAGCTGTTAAGCACAACTAATGGCTCCAATTGCCTCACTGTTTTTAGCGTTGCCACAAGCATAAAATTGCTTTCCACGCTGGGAAAATGTCCAATCAATCTTGGGCTCCTTTGGAAGGATAATCTTAANGTTAATGTTTGACATTTATCTGATCACACAGACTCCTCTCAGCTGACTCTTCTCCAATTTGTTCATAGAAAACCCAGAACCTACACTTCAGTCTGTCTCCAGCCAACCTACCAGATTTACTGATTCCCACTTACTTTAACCTCCACCATATTTTGGCTTAAATTTCTCTTAAACATCTGTAAATGAAGTCAGTTCCTTTGAAAGAAACTTTTATGATCTGCATCATTCCCAGCGAAAGAAACCTCAGAGCCAAGGCTCTGGAGATGGAGTGGGGTCCACTTGTCACTGAGAGATGTCCTTGCTAGAGCTCAGTGTTGGGTACATGGGGGTCAGTAATAGACAAGTCCTCCAGACCAGCTTTTATCCACAGGAAACCACTATCTTGCAAACCTAGCTAAGGGTGACTGAGGACCCCACAGTTTCAGCAGTAGAGTACTCATGAGGGAGCCTTGATTTGGGACAGGGTAGAAGGGAGTCCCTTCCTCTTGTCTGTGTTGAAGCTTAGCCCCATCTGATGGGAATGTCTTTCTAAAAATGTGTTGCTCTGATTGGTTGATAAATAAAGCTGTTTGGCCAATGGTGAGGCAGAATAAGGTTAGGCAGGACATTCGAACTAGGGGNAGAGAAGCNNAANGCAGAGCAGGGGCAGACGCCATTCTGCCANCNANAAANCANCATGTAACGGCGCACAGGTAAAGCCATGTGGAACACGTGGCGACATAGATTTATAAAATGGGTTAATTTAAGATGTAAGAGCTAGCTAGCGAGAAGCCTGCCGGGGCCATAGTTTAAAAATATATAAGCCTCTGTGTGTTTATTTGGGTCCAAGCGGCGGTGGGAGCCGGAACCGGGACAGGACAAACTTTCGTCTACAAATGGCGCCCAACGTGGGGCTCTACCGACTGAGCTAGCCGGGCTAGCTGAAGGCTAGATGAGAAATGCTGACTCCTGGTTTTTCCCAGAAAGAGCACGCTCCACCTGGGACCTGGGGCAGATGAAACCCCATGTTCTTGGCCACAAAAGGCTAGAGTCAATCTCATGTCTTGTTGGATTGGGAAATTGGTGTGTGTGTGTGTGTGTGTGTGTGTGTGTAGATACTGCTTTAAATAACTGTGATGATTTAAATGAGATGTCCCCCATAGTCTCAGGCATTTGAGTACTTGGTGCTATTTGGGTAAGGGTAGGAGGCATGACCTTGTTAGAAGGAGTATGTTACAGGAGGCAGGCTTTCAGAGTTTAAAGATTTACATAATTTCAAATTTGTTCTAGAATTCTGCCGCCTGCTGCTATTCAAGATGTGAGATCTTCACTGCTGCTCCAGCTGCCATGACGGTTCCTTCTGGAACTGAAAACTCAAACAAACCCTTTCTTGTATAAATTGCCTTGATGATGGTGTTTTATCATGATGTCTTAGGGTTTCTATTGCTGTGATAAAACACCATGACCAAAAGCAACTTGGAAGTTTATTTCACCTCAGAGATTAGAAGATTACAGTCCATCCCCCAGGGAAGTCAAGGAAGGAACAAAGGAACTCAAGGCAGGAACCTGGAGGTAGGAATTGAAGCAGAGGCCATGCATGAAAGCTGCTTACTGGCTTTCTCAGCCTTCTATTGTATAGAATCCAGGACCTCCAGCCCAGGAGTGGCATGGCCCACAGTGAGCTGGGCTTTCCCACATCAATTATCAATTATCACTGCTGCCTTGCCCACAGGCCAATCTGTTAGGGGCATTTTCTCAATTAAGGTTCTCTCTTCCAAAGTAACTCTAGCTTGTGTCAAGTTGACATAAAAGCTAGTCAGCACATACAGCAATTGAAAAGTAATTAATACAATAATATATACCATTCATCAAAATTTAGCATGTTTCCTTCCTTCCTGTATTTTTTTTTCAAGACAGGGTTTCTCTGTGTAGCCCCAGCTGCCATGAAACTCACTCTGTAGAACCAGGCTGGCCTCAAACTTAGAGATCTGCCTACCTGTATTTCCTGAGTGCTGGGATTAAAGGTGTGTGCCACCCACCATCTCCCAGCTTAGAAGACCTGCTTTTTTTTAAAAAAAAATATTGTCACCAGTTTCCACAGGCAGTGGGTTCATAGAGCTCTTGATGCTGTTGGGTCAGAATGTAACTCTTACAGCTTTGAGAAATATTTAGTGTTAAGAATGGCTTGGCTTTGCAAGGATAATTCGGTCTGTCTCCTCACTCCTTATTGAGTTATTCCATTCCTACCCATGTTTGCCTCCCTCTCTTCTGTTTGCCTGAGGTTGTAGGTGGGGAGATGTCTGAGTCAGTAAAATGTCTGTAGCTCAAGTAAGAGAACCCAAGTTCAGATTCTCAGGACCCACATGCACACTGATCCCCGGAGCTCATTGGCCAGCCAAACTATATGAATGGATGAATTCCTCCTGTCTCCAAAAGAGGGCAAGAAGTGACTGAAGGAGACACCTGATGTCTTCCTCTGGCCTCTACCACACAGGCTTCTATTCTCCCACAAAGGAGTCCCATCCTTTTATACAGTGTTTGTCAATCTAGCTCAGGCCATTCAACTTAGAATCCTGAATTTAACAACCAGGATGTATGTGAAAAGGGACCTATATCTTTACATCTTCCTGGGTTAGGGCCTGAATCTTTGCTATAACTCAGCTCTTCTCAGTGTGTGTGTGTGTGTGTGTGTGTATTTTTCCCAAAGTAGGTTAACATTAGCTGGATTATCTCACATTCATTTAAGTTTCTTGGCAATACAGACTTAGTAATACAGAATTCCAGAACTTTACTATTGGTGAGATAAACTTGGTATTTTGTTTCTTCAGTGGTAACTTTGCTGATGTTTCGAAATACATGTTTACCACAATATTTAGGTCTCATGAATAATTCATGTCCTCTTTATTGGTCTCACAGCACTTGTCCACTCCATCACTCTTTCCCCTAGTACTGGGGATGGAATCCAAGACCTTCTGCACTGATGGATATACCAAGCAGTTTTCCAGACCAAACTGCACTCCAGCCCATGCTCCCCTGACTGATGTAGCCCAGGCTAAACTCGAACTCATGGTTCTCCTGCCTCAAACCTCTGGGATATCTTACCACTTGTTCCAGCCCTGCCTCCCTTTGCCACTTCCCCAGGTCAAGTTTCCTCAGGACTTGAGTTCTCTTCTGAACCTCACCTAGCCTGTGTTTTCTTTGAACTCCAATGCCTGGCCCACCCAGAATGGTTGACATCATGCTAGTAAGATCATGTGACAAGTTTTTATGTTGCCATTTCCCCCACAATGCCCATGCTTTGGTTTCAGCAGCACTGTAGGCCACGTTGAGGGGACAACTGCTTGGATTCCCATGTCTTGCATGGATTCTCAGGTCTTGCTCTGGGTGGTAAATGCCATGTCAGAATCCTTCAACTGCACAATGCCTTGCTTACTGACCTATCTGTACTCTCACTGGTAATATCATGCTGGAGCCCAGCAGCCCCATGCTTTGAGGAATGAGGCACGCCTCTAGGAGTACATGCAGTTACTGCTCCCTTCTCTCCCGTGAGCAGATGCGTTGCTTTCATTTCTGGTTAACTGTTTCCCATCCTTGCCTTGGTCCCACACTGCCATCATACCCACCTGGTTTCTGTGGTGACTCAAGGTCCAGTGGTGGGGTGTGGCTCTATTCCCCTAGATACAGTGACTAAGAATGGATGTAGAAAAAAAGAGAAAAAAAAAAGAAAAAATGGAAAAAGAACAGATGTAGAGCCAGGCGGTGGTGGCACACATCTTTAATCCCAGAATTTGGGAGGCAGAAGAAGGCAGATCTCTGTGAATTTAAGGCCAGCCTAGTCTACAGATGGAGTTCCAGAACAGGCAGGGCTACCGAGTGAAACCCTGTCTCAAAAAACAAACCAACAAAAAAGCATGTAGAATTCAAACTGGTCAATGAGACTCCATTCTGACATGTTACTGGTAATGCTAACAAAGAGGCTGGATGGCAGAGCCGTGCTTCTGGGAGCTCTGTCACCACTTGGGGAGACCCTGGCCAAGAATGAAGCCAAAATAAAGGAAAGTAATGTGTCTATCCCCAANGCCAATGACTGGGCACCTAGACACATTCCATCTCAGTTACGTCAGGAAATGGATTCCCTTTGAGGTCAAGCTACTTTTGACTTCCATCCTGTATCTCAGAAAAGAATTCTAACGATCATACAATGCCATACTCAGAGTGGTTTCACTTTGGAGAGAAAACCTTGATTGAGCTCTAATCTATTTAGAAAGAGAAACTGTTAGCAAATGTCAATTTTTCCATGACTTTGTAACACTTTGATGTACACAAGACCATGTATTCTCCTGGGCTAGTGGCTAATGTAATTCCTGCTGCTGCATGTCTGGGGCCTGCTGTGGTGTCCAGGAAGGCAAGTCCTTGCTAAATGAGTCTGATGAGTGAACTTATCGTGATGTGAAGGTGGGATACAAGCTATTATACAGCCTAACATTCGTGCTTCCATAGCATGACTGGAGAGCTAAGTCAGTCACAGACTGTTTTCTCCATCCAACGGAGTGTCCCATACACCCCTTCGATTTCCATCCTATTCTGTATATTTGTCTTTTTCTCTGTATTAAAAGCTGAACTTTGACACAAATCTTGTTTAAGCTTTTGAAAACCCACATTCCATCCCCAAAGCCTTAGCTCTAGTTTTCGTCAGAGACTACAAGGGTACCCAGGCATGTCTCTCTCTTGAGAAAAGAGGCCACCGCTCCTCAGCTGGTCTAGTCACTCTGCTTGCCTTCGTGTTTGGCAGTTTGCACATCACTGTTTTCCAGTACAGACAGAGAACTTACCAACCTTTCAATTTCTCAGACCCTTTGAGATTCTCATTTGCAGACACTAACATTTATTAATCTTCAGAGTAATAATTTGTTTTGTTGTTTTAAAATGTGAAGTGGGTTTATAGACATGGACAAAACTTCTTTATATCCTTATCTTTATTTCAACAATTTTCTACAATAGCTAGGAGAATACAGTGCTAATGACAGATACACACTAAGTACAACATTAGACAGCTACAAATTTAGAGCATAAAATGTCATTCAGATATTGTTTTGGCTTTCCTTTTAGCATTAGGTGATATCCAGTGAAAAACTCATGTTTCCAAGGCTTTGTTGATATGAGGTGAATTGTTAATCTTCTAGACTTCCCGGGAGACACTCTGGAATGGGCTCAGTTCAGACCTGGAGAGGCTTGGTAATGCCTCTCACCTTTCAGCATTTTTGCTTCCTCACCTAACCACTTTGCAGAGATTAACTATGCAGGTCAAGAAAATTCTTTCTTCAGATCCAAGGAAGAAAAAGATTTGAAAACTGCAATGTTCCATTTCACTGTATTGAAAGGCAGATCCATTTCACAATAAGTTATAAACAGTTAAAATAAAGACACAGTAAGTTAAATGCTATGAGCTCATCTGTGCAATACTGTTGGAACAATTAAAACTTTCCAAGAACACAACAGTTAAAATAAAAACACAGTAAGTTAAATGCTATGAGCTCATCTGTGCAATACTGTTGGAACAATTAAAACTTTCCAAGAACACAAGAAAATCGATATTACTTCAGGAACCCACAAAAGAACATAATCAGGGATCATAAATTACAACACTTATCCACATTTAAAGGAGAAATCCGTTTTCAGGAAAAATAATGGCTTGCATGACTTAGGCTAAGATTTTATAACACATAATAACAGTAAGTAAGTTATTTGAAACTACTGACTCTGGAAAATGCATGGAAATGCATTAGCTTTCTATGCATTAAATTATATATGACAATTTCAACCTTCAAAAACAAACCCAAAACTTTCCCAACTGTTCCAAGCAATATTACAATGACAAGGAAATGTTTTCAGATATGTTATGAGTCTAATTCTACTCACTATGTTAAGCTAATGAACATTTTTAGCTGGACCAAATTATAAATTAAAAAAATGTATGAAATGCATTTGGGAGATGTTTGACATGGCAGCTTTCAGGTTTTGATCTATTGAGAAATCGCTTAGAATTCTACAGTTAATTTAAGTACTATAATGGATTAGAACTTACACAGCTACTTTCCTGTGTTTCCTCAGCCTTTTACAGTAGGGCATCTTTACATTTTAAAAGGCTGTCCATAAAAAGTTTTTAGAGTTATATTTTTGCCTTTGTTAACAAAGGGTTGGTGAAAGGTGAGACCCCCACGAATACTCTGACTTCTCTCCTGCTTCCACACAGGCGCATTTGCCTACTGTCACAGGGAGCTGCACTACCCTAGAAACATTCTTAAAGCTAACATTTCATTGGTTGCTTCATAAACTCTAGTCTCTGTTTAGAAATGACAGTACAGAGGTGGCAGGAGACACAGGAACGGCAGAAAGGAATCAGCGGTAGGAAGCCACATCCCATCCAAATCTTCACAAAACCTCAAGAAACATGGCAAGATATCCCTCACTGAGGACAAGTTCTGGGGAACTTAAGGCAGCTCTAAAAGGGAAGGGGCAAGGGTTAAGGCGGCCCTCACAGCACAGTCTGAGAACAAACTACAAAGCACTAGCACAACGTGCTTGTGGTGCAAGCATGCATGCCCACAGCACAGCTCCTAGCTCCTCCCTGCAGCAGGCTGTGACACTTCCAAGCTTACAAGAACTCCCCTGTGGTGGACAGCCCCAGGGAGGGAGGTACTTAGTGTCCTGGGCTCCTCTATGCAGCAGCAGCTTGAAACTAGAGGCAAGTTCTCCGTAGGCTGTGCAGCTCAGCCAGGGGCTCTCACAGGGAAACCTCAGGGTTGTGGAGAGTGGCCTGCCTTGCCTCTTCACATCTGAGGTTTTTACTGCTTCCTGCCCTTTTAGTTTGGACAGCCTCTAATTTGAGAGTCCATACCCTGTCAAGGAGCACTGGTGCTATATGCACTGTGCACTGGCTTCCCGAGAAGTAAGTTGGTGCTCATCATTTGTCTACTTCTACATACCAATAAAGATGAAGAGAACCCTTACTAGCCCAGGTCACCCCACAGCATCTGGAGGGACAGGACATCTCTGCCCTTACTGTTAGAGGGCGGGGCCACCCTAGGCAAGTCACTGACCATATCATTGTCCCGAATTACCATCACAAAGGTTGTGGGAGCTATATCCTGTCAACGCTGTGAGGAAGTGAGGTAACAGAGTGCTGGCGTGAAGCACATGCATGTGGGTACTATTTCTGTACTACTTCCAACAGGACCATGCAGTGTCACACACGGACGTCTGCTCTTTATCCTAAGAGCTTGGTGTTACCCAGAGGACCCTTGATTATGCCTCCTGAAGAACTATCAACTGGTGACTGTGTGTGAGAGAGAACTCTTTGTGGAGTTCTCAGGGTGGTGGTAGCTCCTCTTTTCCTAGAATTGTCAGTAAAGTAATTTCTCACAATAATCAAGACACTGAGACTCAAAGGATTTTCACAGCCTCCTGTATACACTATTAAAGAATGTGTATCAAACACACTTGCTCACCCATAAGGAGACTTTATCTACTAAAATGGATCAGTAATGAAGCAAGTCATCTAAAGTGGCACAAATCTAAACCTTCTACCACTTGGCTTTGGATTATAGTTCTGTCTATCTGCATTCAAAGCAGTGCCAGGTCATGTGGAATGCTCAAAGCTTCTAAAGGAACTATCAAGTTGTCCTGTGTGCACTTTGTCTCAAGCTTATCTTTCTCGCTTTGGAGTTACTTTAAGGCAGACTCAAGCCTTGGGCTAAGAAAAGCTGCACGAAGGGAAGGGCAAACTGCTTCTTCTCACCTTGGACTCCAAGGGTGTGAGCTGCTCGTGCAGCAGGGAAAGTGGGTGGCTACCAGCAGGGGCTACTAAGAGGAAGAGAGAGGTGCTGGGCTGTTGTGCCTTTCAGGAGCTCCTTCTTTGGAGTCCAAGTGTGTCACTGTTGAATTATGGAAAAGCCAATTTGTGATAATGATAAGGAGTACAAAAATGAGAACAGAAAGGCGTGTGCACAGACACCAAAAGGTGAGTCCCATGCATGCCAGCCAGGGCCACAGAAAACCATCTGGCTAGTAAATTAGGCTGAGGGAAGAAATGGGAAAGTGGGACAGGCAGGGGGAAGCTGGGTGTGCGTCTGAAGCTAGGTGAGTATACTGATGACAGAGTGGGGTTGATCCCACCTAGTCAGCAGAAACCTGGTGCCTCCTGAACACGGGCATCTAGTCACTTTCCAGGTTTTGAGGTTCCCTGGTTATAAGGTATTCTTCTGAGGACTAAAANCCTCCAGATAAACAAGAGACATTATTTCAGATCCCCATCTGGGGTTCTGAAGTGGCTTGAAAGAGTTGGAGCCTGGAATCACGCAAACCCCCATCCACTGTCACTGAAAAAGGAAAAACTGCAGAGAGGGGAATAGCTACAGAGCAGGAGCTACAGTTCTTGACAGCAGGGAAAAATACATGAGAGAAAGTGCCAGAAACTGTAGGACACAATGTCTGGAGTAAGAAACAAAGGGCTGCAGGGATAGTGGCTAAGACAGCATGATCTTGAAGACAAAACTCAGGGTGTACATCAGTCGTCCTACACAGGATTAAGCGGGGAGCAGAGTGTGGAGGACTGCCAGGGTGGAGGGAAGACAGCCCACACANGGCTCTGTTTGCTTAGCAACTCTTCCAGCTGCCACCCCTCTCTGCTGTGTGACACATAGTACTAATGAAATGGCTTGAAGCAGTAACTGAAACAATGTGGAAGACCCATGAAAACTGAATCTGGTTGAATTAGTGTTTTAGGTTCCGCAAATAAATAAATGTATTAGAACTGATAAAGGGTTGAGACTGTAGCCCAGTAATAGAGTACTTATTTAACATACATGAGGCCCTGGGTTCAATTCCTAACACTACAAAAAACCAAAATCCTCCAAACAAAAAAGCAGTTCATCATGTAACAAAAATTACCTCAACTAAGTAACTTTCAAAAAATACAAATATATTAGGATTTTTCTAAAGTACCTAAATGATGTAGGTTAAGAGAACATTGTGGCTATATAAACTTGTGATTACTGTATTGACCCTAGGGAACTGACAGGCACTGAACACTGGTCTTTACAACAGGGTNGACTGAGTATGGTCCCTTCCTCTAGGAACCAAGCATGAGGGGACTGTAAATGGGGAAGTGGCTGGAACAACCAGTTGTCCCCCCTCTTACTTTATAAACAAGGACATTCAGGCTCCAGTAAGATAATGGACAATAATCGCTGTTTAATAACAGTATTTATCATTGACTTGAAACTGTTTAGCTCTCATCAATAATATTGCACATGTTTAAATGTCACTGTTATAGACCATCTTACAGTTAAACTATACAAATTGATGATTGTAATTAAGAACCAGAGGAATAAAAGCTAAGAATTTGTTCTTACATAACCCAAAGGATTTATTATATAAGATTTCCAGGAAAAAATGGAGAATATGCTTAATTAGAATTTCATAATTAAAATTTACAGAATCTAGGTCTTACTTAAACCAAATCCTCTATAAAATTTAATAATCTTCTTATATTTCTTACATAAATCTTCTTAATGTATTTATAATATGGTGTTTTTAAAGTACCCAGTGNTATCTGAGAACATTTATAGAGGTTGCAACACCTAAACCCCCTGTATTATAACGATTTATTATGTCTTTTTTGAATAACTTATAGGATAATCAAAGTTTCAAGATCTGAATCATAAATATTCTGACAGTCCTTTCTAGATAGTGACTGAGGCTAACACCTAATAAATTAAAAATAGAACCAGTTAAGGTTGAATATATGCATGGCAAGAATTGGATTTGGGAACTAAAAATAAGTAATTTTACAGAACACTATACCATGATGTGATATCCACACAGGTAAAATTAATTAGCATATCAATGTAATAATCCTGATCAGCAATGACATCAACAACCACTCTAACTCTACACCTAAACATCAAGCAACTTGTCCTATGACTACACGACTTCCAGTGTCTGCTACTTGTGCAGATGAACCTGTGGATAATTGCATATAATCCAGTTAAAACTGATCTGGTTGAACTGTAAACAGAGTGATGAAAGAGAAGCTCATTGTGTACTGCCTAATAAGACTATTACTTATGTCAGGAGACAGCATGTAGCAGTAATTTAAGATGCTTGGTAAGCTACAGTATAAAAGGGCAACTATGCTACCTAGCAAACCAGCATCTTTAATATCACTGTACCACAATGACACAAATAAGGAAGTNACTTGGGCAATTACTTTACATATTGCCAGTTTATTTTTTTGATCCAGTTTGACAATATCAACATGATTGGCTCCTAAGCTGATATGATATGTGTTCAGTAGTGATTTTTCTTTCAGTTCTTTGTGCCTTGCTAACAACAGTTCATACATATGGAATTGTATTTTTGTATGTCACTTAATGCAGCACTAAAGATTTAAAATAAATGCTGTCAGCTGAAGACACACACCGTTTCCTCTCCTTTCATTCCTCCCTGCCATCATTTAGCTGTATGTAAACTCAACTGATGAAGAACGGTGCTTTAAAGGAGACACAGGACATGGCGTCTCTTCCCAGGTGAAAGGGTTCCTGGGGGATTTCCAGTTTATAATATCTTCCTTTCGAGATGATCAGTACTTTTTCTTTAAAAATGCATTTTTACCAGCTCACTGGAAACAACTGTTCTTATTCTCTGTGTTTGCTTGGCCAGCACTTCAGACCCGTGCAATGAAGCCCAAGCCTAGGCTGGCTGGGATCTGGATGGTTTCTAGGGCCAGGGAGGATGGGTTAAAGGGAAAAGTGACAGGAAAGATGTGTTTAGCATCCATGAGCAGCTGCGGAGAGTCTTTCCTGTCTCGTAACCGCATCTGAGAAGATTAAGAGAAGAACAGGGTGTCAGTCCTTCCAATTTGTTAAGACATTTTTCTACCAAAATTTCTATTAAAAAAAAACTTTAATGAAAAATGTTAATCTTTGTTTAAAAATATTTATGGGCTATAATCTTATATTAAGAAGTTCATGCACTGCAAAATAAGTAAAATGGAAATGTCAAAGATAAAAACACCATAAAACATTCTATTCAAATGACCACGTGGTCAGACAGTGAGAAAGAAAAACTTACCTGGATAGTGCGGATAAAGGAAACAGAGACCCTTTCTTCAAACTCATTAACGGGCGTGTATAGATTCAATACCTTGACGATCTGGAGAGAAAAAGGGTAAAGCTTTTGGCATATCACAAACAGGCTGGCTCCTTATGACCTGGTGAGTGGGAAGGACCTGTGTACCTCCCTTTTAGTTCCACCTGGGTAGGCTGGGAGAAGGAACGAGACACCGAAGGGCACATTTGCCTTTGTGTTTGAAGTTTTAGAAGAAGAATGTAGTCATATAACAATTTAAGAAGAAAAAAAATTTAGAAAAACATTCAAACAGTACAAAGCATATCATGGAAAAAAAGTGCCCCTACTTTTATCCTCCCCATCTCCTAAAACAACAATGGCTAACCACATCCTGGGCAACCACTGAGCTACTTTCTATACATTCTGGCTTATGCTATTTTTATACAAATGGAAAGAATTGATTTTATTTTTTTGCTATTCTGCAATTTGCTGTCTTCATATAAAAGTACATATGGGCATATAAAAAAACAGAATTAAATATTATTCACTTTAAACAATCTTAAAAACTCCTATGTCTAGAAAAGAGTTACTATAAAAGAAATACATACACACACACAAAACAAGGTCTTTAAAGAAATTTAACCAATAATTTAAGAGTAAATTCTTTTTTACTTGTTTGTTTGTTTGTTTTTTTACAACAGGGATCCCCTGTGCAGCTTTGGTTGTCCTGGAACTCACTCTGTAGACCAGGCTAGTCTTGAACTCACAGAGATCCACCTGCCTCTGCTTCCTGGGTACTGGGATTAAAGGTGGGCTACCAGCACCCAGTTTAGTAGTAAATTCTTTTAAAAAAAAAATCAAATTTCTTTCACAAAATGGTCATTCCTCTTTTCCTTTTATGGTGCTGGAGGGCTTGAGACAGGGCATCTCTGTGTACCCCAGGCTGGCCTGGAACTCACTATGTAGCCCAGGCTAACCTTAAGAACATCATTGTTTATGTAAGGTAGAAAGTTATTTTTATCCTCAATGAATATATGATATATGTGTGTGTGTATGTACACACACACACACACACACACACACACACACACACATATTTGAGATGGACTTGAGCTTGCTATCCTTTTGTATCAGCTTCCNAGTGCTGGGATTATAGCCTGTACCACCATGCCCAGCCTCACTTTCAAGTTGTTGTTTAAAGCTATGCTAACACACTGGTCATCATTTATGTAAGTATTTACATTTAAACTAGTTAAACAGAAAGTTAAGTACAGGACAATGCTGGCCTATAGGTATAGAGTATGGTAAGCACCAGAGAGACATGAAATAAAAGGCAGGAATACCGACCAGTATGTGAGTGACACACTGGACTTAGGAATTAGGCACTCAGAGGCAAGGGTTAAAACCGTGCAAAGAAGGACTGTTCATTAAAACTTGCCAAATAAATCAAATAAATAACTGGATTACAGGTCTACCTAACTGTTGCAAATATTGTTTTATGCTGTGTTACTTTTGTTTATGTTGCATTTGTTTAACTCTGTGAAGCTGTGTTACTGTGCCTGTCTAAAATACCTGATGGTCTAATAAAGAGCTGAATGGCCAATAGTGAGGCAGGAGAGAGAAATAGGTGGGGCTGGCAGGCAGAGAAGGTAAATAGGAGGAGAAATCTGGGAGAAGGAAGGAGAGAGAGAGGAAGTAGCCAGAGAAGGAGGAGGACTCCAGGGGCCAGCCACCCAGCTACACAGCAAGCCACAGAGTAAGACTAAGATTTATAGAAGAGAATGGGAAAAGCCCAGAGACAAAAGATAGACAGGCTAATTTAAAGTTAAGTAAAGCTGGATAGAAACAAGCCAAGCTAAGGCAGAGCATTGATAAGTAAGAATAAGCCTCCGTATATGATTTATTTGGGAGCTGGGTGATGGGTCCCCAAAAGAGTAATAAAATAAACAAAAAACATTTTGGTGCCCCATGCTGGGTGCCAAAATGTTGTTGGTTGTTTCTGCTGTTTTGAGGGGCCCACCACCCAGCTCCCAAATAAATCACACAGGGANGCTTATTCTTAACTATAAACACTTGGCCTTAACTTGGCTTGCTTCTTATCTGCTTTTCTTAATCTAAATTAGCCTGTCTACCTTTTGCCTCTCGGCCTTTTCCTTTTCTTACTCCTGTAACCTTACTTTCACTCTTACTCCCTGGCTGATTGTGTAGCTGGGTGGCTGGCCCCTGATGTCCTCCTCCTTCTCTGGCTACTTATTTTTTTTCCCCAGATTTCTCTTATTTATTCTCTCTGCCTGTCAGCCCCACCTATTCNTTCTCCTGCCTTGCTATTGGCTGTTCAGATCTTTATTAGACCATCAGGTGTTTTAGTCAGGCACAGTAACACAGCTTCACAGAGTTAAACAAATACAACATAAACAAAAGTAACACATCTTAAAATAATATTCTATAACACCTAACTCTTTGGGGGCATTTACTAAAGTTGAAATATTTAAGTTCTAGAGCACATTCTTTAAAAGCTGGAGGACAGGAAACCTCTATAAATTGGGTTTCTCCACTGTACCATTACTTTCTGTACTTGGCAGAAATGTGGAAGGTCTCCAGACCGTCACCAGTCCTGCAGATTTACGCTTACATGAAGCTCACAGCAGGAGTTTCTGCAAACATAAGTCTGACACTAAGAAGCTACAGATGATGGTTCTGACTGTCTTCCTTGAGCAAAGGGAATGACACCAGCCACAGCTGGAGAATTGAGCACTGGGAAGACGAAGCCTCAGTGCAGGAAATACCAGGCAAAGAACAGTGGGCTCTTCTTCTAGCTACTGCTGTTTCCACTGACACCCTTCCTATCTGGCCCCTGTCCTTAAGTTCAATGCTGCAGCGTGGCACCTCTCAGAAAAAGGCTGTCATTACCTCCAATACTTCTTGTAAAGCATAAGAGCAGAGTCTGCTAGAGTTTTTATGATAGTGTCAGCTTCATGCATTTCTGTTTCCCCTACTGAGGGGAAGTTCATGAGGTGGAGATTTTTCATTCTTAACTGAAGTGTTTTCCCGTACAAGTATGATACTGTGTGATGGGAATTAATCACTTGAAGAACTGAGAGAGTAATAATTATTTTGTGTATGTGTGTACATGTATGGGTAGTGCCAGAGCAGACGTGTGGAGGACAGAGGACAACCTTGGGAGCTGGTTCTCTCCTTCTACCACGTGGGTTTCAGGGATCAAGCTCAGGTCATCAGGCTTGGCAGTAAGTGCCTTTACTACCTGAGCCACCTTGCTGGCCTCAAATAGAAAAATATAAAGAACCATTAATTATTAAATAACATAGAACTTCATGAATTGGAGCACCACAGAATATATGCCCCACGGGAGCAAGGACTTTGTCGTATTCCAGGTTGTATCTCAGGGCTGAGACCATTATACAGAGTACTAGGCACTTACTCTTTGCTAAATATTCTATAGATGACTACTAGTAGCACTGAAATGTATTAACTGAACATAAAATCTCCTCTCTTCCAGATTTACATAGTCATATATCTTCTGTCAAGAGAGGTCAGGGCAGAGGGGAGCAGCAGCCCAGGCCTGACTTCTCTGAACTCCTCTGTGATGGCTACTACAGTGTGCCACCCTAGGAGGCTGTACCTGGGCAGTGGTCAGGGCATTGCACATGGAGCAGATGGCTTCTGCATCATCATCAGTTTTCTTCTTTACTTGCAAAAGTTGAGCAGCCTGAATGAGAGGTTCCAGAGTCTCTTTGGCCCCACTGTTCATTAGATTCTTGTCACGTAGCCATTCTTCCAATTGACTGACATTGTACCTACACCAAAAATAAAAAGAGAAAGTGTAAGAGAGAATAAAAGAGAAAATGCAAATTTTCTGAATGCTGTCATAAGTGTCTTAATTTTGTGTATGTAGCCTTGTCAGTTAAAATGACAGGTAGTATTTTTGTTCAATTTTCTAAAATCTAATCAGCTGTGCTTTAACATTTATCATTATAAAGTCATGAGGCTTATAAATGTAATTATGCAAGACTGAATGACAAGAGACTGCAACTCTTTATTGGAAAATGGAAACAAAGCCATCAGAGGAAAAGTTATTAGATGTGCTAATAAACAAAACTGAATACTTTGTATGACTCTGTCCTTACTAAACAGCTGACTAGAATGTACTTTCTGGCTTCTCCTGCAATTTTAGACATAGGTTCTCTTTGCAGGATAATCCTCTTAATTCTTCATGCACTCCCAAATTAAGAAGACTCCAAATTGGGTGACTGAAAAACCAGAGACCCCAACATGTGCCTTGGACTCAGGTTTCCCTAGGGAAGGGCCTTGACAATGGGAACAGTGGCCTTAGAAAGCCTAGAGACAGGAGAAGAGAGGGTAAGGGAAAGCCCCTGGAAGAGACAAAGACTCCAAACTGGAGAGATAAGGAAATCACACAGATGCTAGGGTTTAGGTGCCCAGCTATCTGACAGTAAATTTTAAACTACAGTTAAGGCACATGGACACACAGTCAGAATTCAGTCATCAGGCAGACGGAGGCATTATGATATTAAGATGAGTGACTTCAGTTGGGTGTGATGGCACATGTCTGTAATCCTGGGAGGCAGAGGCAAGAAGATCAAGAGTTCAAAGTTATCATTGGGTACACTGTGAGCTTGAGATCAGCCTGGTTACATGAGACCTTGTCATAAAAAAAGATGCATGACTTCATGAAAAGTTAGAATCTCTGAATGGAGGAAATACCTTAAAGTGAAATGTGGACAAGAATGGTCAATATAGAACACTGAAGTTCTCTAGTAGTTAACTATAGATTTTATAGAAAACCCCTTTTCTCTTTTTCAGTGAATACACTGGCTGCATCAGAATAACTATTTGTGCCCCCCCCCAATTCAGTTATGTTACAATAATGAGGCAATGATGAGTAGTGGGTATGAAATTTAGTTGCTGCTGGGCATGGTTGGTGCATGCCTGCATTCCTAGGTAAAGCAGAAGGATTGTGAGTCCAAGACCAGCTGAGTTATACAGTGAGACCTTTTCTCTAAAATAAAAAAGAAACTAAAATTTAAAAATAGAGTATAGTTTTTCTTCAAATTCAACTGTTAGTAAATTATCTCTTTGGACTTATTATTTTTCTTCAACTTAAACTGTTTTTATTAAAAAAAAATTTTAAGTGTATGAGTTTGGTTGGATATATGTATATGTACCATGCATGCAGTGTGCACAGAGGCCAGAAGAGGGCATTGCATGCCCTGGAACTGGAATTATAGATAGTTGTGAATCACCATATAGGTGCTGGGAACCTTACCTGGGTCCTATACAAGAACAGTAAGTGCTCTTAACCACTGAGCCATCTCTCCAGCCCGTTGGGCCTATACTTGTTAAAATTGCTAATATGGAAAGATATTTCTAAGAACAACCACCAAATACTAGAAAGTTTCATCTTTTTCCTAATATTTTCTTATTGTGCAATCAAAACAAAAAAGAGTGAAAACAAATGTCCATTGCTATGTATTTTGCACACCCCTACACTCCGACAAACAAGGTGGCTTAACAGAGGAGCAGGGTTTCCTCCTGAGCAGGAGAACCCACCCAAGTGAGAGAACTGGCTCTCCGCCAGCCGTTCCCACATGCTTGGCCATGTCGCATCAACCCTGGGTGCACTGCTTGGAAACAAGTCATCAGCCCTCAAGAGGCAAGCGTTGGTGTTTGCTCACCTGATCTGCATGCCTTTACTCCAAGAGCACATGTCCTTGCGCAGGAGGAGGTTGTTCAGGGTGATGGCACCCACGATGTAGAACATCTGCTTGACCACTTGCTTGATTAGCTCTGGGTCCATGCCATGCTGACACATGACTGAATGGAAGGAGTTGAGCTGCCGCAGGATGGAGTCCAGTGTGTAGGTGCCCTCGTCTGCGATACTGGAGGTACGCTTTCTGAGCCCTGTGGGCTTCACTCCGGATACACCCTGAATTGTTTCATGCTCTAGCATGCCTGAGACTGTAGAAGTTTTTCAATTATTAAGAGGATTCAGAGGAAAGTGCATATGTATATGCACACACACACACACACACACACACACACACATACACACACACACACATACACACACACACTCTTTAGGAAATGACTTGAGAATGAAGATAGTGCGAGAAGGAACTGCCCCAAGAATAAGCTTTTGGATTTTAAACTTTAACGAAGTAGTAAGTTTTTTAAATAAAAAATCTTCCACAGTATTAAGTAACCTTACTGCTATATTTTCTAAAATAAGCAGCAGCTTTGAGACTGCACTGGCATGTGGTATCTGAGAACTTTTTAAGAGTGGTTAAATAAATGTTCTTTGTATTTGATCTCAGACATTAAAAAAACCACAACCACCACAAATCAAATAACAAAATAACAACAACAAAACAATAAGAAGACAGTAAGAAAGCCATAGCCTTGGGAAGCAGTCTTGGAGACGACTGTTAGAGTTGGTGGTATGGAGATGGAGAGCTGAGCCCCTCCCTGTCCTGAGATCCCCACAATTGTAGTGAGACTTTGGGATAGCTTCCGTTTCTCCAGACTTAGTCTCTGTTTCTGTACCTCTCTCTGTGTGTCTGGCTCTGCCTCCTTAGAAAGATTCTGACATGTCTACTCTGAGATACCCACTCTGACGCGTCTACTCTGAGATACCCACTCTGACATGTCCACTTTGAGATGTCCATCCCCTGCCTGGGTGGCTCGTGAAAGCAGTGATCATACGTGGGTTGTTTTGCTTTTTTTTTTTCCCCTTGTGCTAAACTCAGGTCCCCACAAACCCTATACTGATTCAGAAACATTTGTTGTTGCTATTAACTGACTGGGAGATGAGGATAGTAAACGAGGCAGCTTGGAGGCAAACTTCTTGTTCAGCCAATACACACGGCAATACCCATGGGCAAAGACGGAAAAGATTGCTGGAAGCTGGTCTTCTATGCCTCTGTGTTACTTCCTGCATTTTGGCCAATCTAGAGTGTTTTAAATTTATAACTTCTGAAGGCACAAGAGAAGAAATAACTGCCATCTCATATGACCTTTTATGTCCCCAGCTGTTTTAACTATGGCCTGTGAAAGGAAATGAAATCTACGAGCTTACTAAGGGAGGTGAAAATGTAAACATGTGGAGAACACATGGTCAGGGGAAGAAAATAAGGGAAGCCTGATGTAGTCTGAAGAGTTGAAAAGCCTCAAATTTGCCTTGAGATAAAAGTGTTTGGTAACTTGAAAAACAAAACAAAACAATTTGCTACATTAAAAATCAGCAGCCTGCAATTTGGACATNACTAATTC
The DNA here is from genome assembly GCA_001675575.1 of Neotoma lepida. NCBI lineage: Eukaryota > Metazoa > Chordata > Mammalia > Rodentia > Cricetidae > Neotoma > Neotoma lepida. The sequence continues at coordinate 548 of LZPO01087324.1, read as the reverse complement.
CTATCATACAAGCTACACACATATATAAGTAGAAGCATATGTGCCACTCAGCCAACAGGAACTCTAGTGCTTCAGTCATGTGAAGACAGTGATTTTGTTGTACTAACTACTTTATGTTTTCCACATGAATACATGTCTGACACATGTACCACTGGCCTTATTTGTTGACAAGCACATGTGATGCTCAGGGACACTGGTCTTACCTATCATTGGCTGAAGGATGCTCTCTAACACCCTCACAAGCTGCTGGTAGATCTGAATGGCCAAGTCGCTCAGCACTTGCCGATATTCAGCAAGGTCAAAATTGGTGAGGCAGTGTTCATTCTGGCGAGATGTGTTGTGTTTCATGAAGCCCTAGAACCAACACAGTGTTAGTGGTGCACAGGAAGCCAGTGCCTCTGTCACCTCACTGTCTCCAAGTGTCTCTGTCCGCCTCACTCTGCAACTTGCTCAGCACCTTCATGCCCAGTGCTGGGATAACCATTCTCAATACTGTTGCTTGTGTTTTCACTGCTGTCGTCTCCCTCTTCCACTTACAGCTCTGAATA